>JARFJB010001344.1:437500-527500 GCA_036346205.1 Vesta saturnalis
TATTATCTTCCATTATTAAGGTATTTAGTTTTTGAAAGGGAAACGTTTAAATTTGTAAACATGATTTCATTCCCAAAAGTACATAGTTTTGTAATACAATTATATTTATATTGTATGACATTCTTTATTTTTTCATCATTAATAATTTGTTTTTGTTCTAGGTAAGGCATCGATGTACCTTTTCTGAAAATAGTAGTAATGGTAAGTTGTAGAAATTCAAGCATTTATGAAACGCCGTCCGTTGGTATTAGACTGATGCGCGGAACTTAAACGGTGCATTTTAGGGGGGAAACCGAAGGCAAATGCAGCGTTTATTTTCATTTAACTATATGGCTTAGGAACCCTTTGGTAGTGAACTCTAGTTTAGATTTACAATCATAATAATTATTTACAAATTTGTAAACAACACAAGTAACGTGTGTTTCAAACGCATTCCGTCTAAAACCTCATACGATTTTTTCAAATACTAGAATTTCTAGCGTGTTTAATAGTTTATCGTTATTTACAAATGAAAAACTAATAAAATTATCAACAATACACGCACGGTAACGTGTTTTACTAGCTTCAGAAGGGAACTGACTCACCTACCGAGTATATACGTTCACAAATAGATTGCCTTAATCTACAAACTCGACTATTATAGATTTCATGAAGGAAAATGAAGAGTACCAAAGTTTTTACTGATAGTTTTAACTTAAGCCAAAAATTGATGACTATTCAAAGAACATTAATTTTCATTTTTCGAACAACTTTTGTTTAGTGACTTTTGCAGGTATTTCTAGCACCAACATGTCTGCATGATTCTCGATGATTTTATAGATTTCCATTTTGTATAAGATTTGTTTTTGAAAGATATTGTATCAGCACAAACCCAATTGATCCAGGGTTGAGAACGAGAATGACCTGTACTGTTTTATTTTTTGGGGTATATAACTCCATGCTCATGAGGATGACTTTAGCATGAATTTAATACAATATTCACTCCATGGGAAGGTTGCGATGAAATCCTTTCATTTAGCTGACTAAAACCACGACAAGGGTCTATCAGTGAACAGTACAGATATTTGGGACAGTAGGAAATTGTCAGATATACCTAGCGGGGAAAGAACTGCTTTTATATAAACAAGTAAGTTTGAGGTAAGAAAGAGGTCTGGAAGAGCTAGAATATGGTTAGGGTTATCATTCTGCCCACTTGTTTAACCCTCTTACCATGTTAGTAATGGTAATTACTACTACCAACAACCGTGTGTGTCTCTGTGTGTCTGTGTGTCTGTGTGTCTGTGTGTCTGTGTGTCTGTGTGTCTGTGTGTCTGTGTGTCTGTGTGTCTGTGTGTCTGTGTGTCTGTGTGTCTGTGTGTCTGTGTGTCTGTGTGTCTGTGTGTCTGTGTGTCTGTGTGTCTGTGTGTCTGTGTGTCTGTGTCGTTGCTGTGTGTCTGTGTCTGTGTGTCTGTGTGTCTGTGTCCTGTGTGTCTGTGTGTCTGTGTGTCTGTGCTGTGTCGTGCGTCTGTGCAATGTCTGCTGTGTCTGTGTGTCTGTGCTGTGTCTGTGTCTGTGTGTCTGTGTGTCTGTGTCTGTGTGTCTGTTGTCTGTGCGTCTAGTGTCTGTGCATAGTGCGTCTGTGCGTCTGCTGTGTCTGTGTCTGTCGTGTCTGTGTGTCTGTGTGCTCTGTGTGTCTGTGTGTCTGTGTGTCTGTGTGTCTGTGGTCTGTGTCTGTGTGTCTGTGTGTCTGTGTGTCTGTTGTCTGTGTGTCTGTGTGTCTGTGTGTCTGTGTGTCTGTGTGTCTGTGTGTCTGTGTCTGTGTCTGTGTGTCTGTGTGTCTGTGTGTCTGTATGTCTGTTTGTCTGTGTGTCTGTGTGTCTGTGTGTCTGTGTCGTTGTCTGTGTCTGTGTGTCTGTTGTCTGTCGTGTCTGTGTTCTGTGTGTCTGTGTGCTCTGTGTGTCTGTGTGTCTGTTGTCTTGTGTGTCTGTGTGTCTGTGTGTCTGTGTGTCTGTATGTCTGTGTCTGTGTGTCTGTGTGTCTGTGTGTCTGTATGTCTGTTTGTCTGTGTGTCTGTGTGTCTGTGTGTCTGTGTATCTGTGTGTCTGTCTGTCTGTGTGTCTGTGTGTCTGTGTGTATGTGTGTCTGTGTGTCTGTGTGTCTGTGTGTCTGTGTGTATGTGTGTCTGTGTGTCTGTGTGTCTGTGTGTCTGTGTGTCTGTGTGTCTGTGTGTTTGTGTGTTTGTGTGTCTGTATGGCTGTGTGTCTGTGTGTATCTCTGTATGTCTGTGTGTCTGTTTGTTTGTGTGTCTGTGTGTCTGTGCGGCTGTCTGTGTCTGTATCTGTGTGTGTCTGTGTGCATGTGTATGTCTGTGTGTTTGTGTGTGTCTGTGTGTGTGTCTGTATGTGTCTGTGTGCCTATGTGTGTCTGTGTGTGTCTGTGTGTCTGTGCGTCTGTGTGTCTATGTATCTGTGTGCCTGTGTGTCTGTGTATCTGTGTGTCTGTGTGTCCGTATGTCCGTGTGTCCGTGTGTCCGTGTGTCCGTGTGTCCGTGTGTCCGTGTGCCTGTGTGTCCGTGTGTCCGTGTGTCCGTGTGTCCGTGCGTCTGTGCGTCCGTGCGTCCGTGCGTCCGTGCGTCCGTGTGTCCGTGTGTCCGTGTGTCTGTGCGTTTGTGCGTGTGCGCGCGTGCGCGTGTGCGTGTATGCGCCTGTGCGCGTGTGCGCATGTGGATGTGGGTGGAGCTGCGTGTGCGTGCGCGTGGGCGGGGCCGCGGGCGGGGCGGGCGGGGCGCGCGCGTGAGTGTGGGTATCTGAGGGCGCATGCGCATGTGTGTGTACGTGTCTGTGTGTGGATGTATGTCACGATAACTCCAGAAGGGAAATACCTATGTACTTGAAATGTTGTATTTAAGCTTGTTTTCATTTGGCTTGGAACTGATTACATTTTGTGGGAACTCCAGCGGCGCAGATGGAGGTTTATTAGTGTATTTTTACCAAATATTTTTAAAACAGCTGGTTATTTCAAATATGTAAAAATAGCTAGATATAGACCTTAATCATATTGATTAATTATGTTCTATGAAATTGTTTCATACGACGCGTAATTTATCGGGAAAAAAATTCCGAATGTAGAATTTAAGTGTTAGTTCAAATTTTTTCGATTCATTTTATAAGAAAAACTGTAGACATATTTTTTAATTTAATTTTACATAACTTTTCTTTATAAAGTTTCTTAATATAACGCAAGGTAAGCCTCAAAATTAATTAAATATGAATGATAATGGTTAAACCGAATTATTGATATCTTATGAAAGCGAGCGACTTTGGAGTTTGTTTTTAAGTTAGCATGTGTTTATGTCTATTAATCTCTATCAGAGAATCAGGAATCATGAAATTTTAAACATCATTCTGACATAGATTATTAGTTTTGTTTCTACAATGTTGCCTGTTTTCGTTACGAACGTATAAAAAAGAGTTTGCTAGTTATCCTAAAAAAATTATTATTAAAATTATTTCATTCCTTTTAAGTTTTCAAGTTAGCATGTAGATGCCTATTAACCTCTGTCTGACAAACGTCTGTTTGACATAGATTATTGTTTTTGTTTTACAATGTTGCCTATTTTCGTAATGAACTTATTATAAAAGAGGTTGCATAATTATCCTAAAAGGTTGCGTGCGGTGTTCCACGCCAGGTCGCCAGATATTTGCTATCGTATGCAGTAAGAAAACAAGTTTCTTTATATTTCATTATCTACAAAAAAAAACGTTCCCGGAATGACTCACTCATGGCTCACTTTGAAAACGATATTACAAAAAAAAGTAATTAATTCTGTGCTTGCATTATTTGACTATTGTTCATATACAGGTTTAGTAGAGATTCAAACTGATCTACAAATTACAAATTTGAAAATTTCGATCTTGGAGATGTTTCTTCTTACCTATCGTAGTATCTGGAAACGTTTCCGCTATTTCAGCTTCAATGAGGTATTCGCTGCGCTCGAGTCACAAATAAAGCTATTTTACGATAACTGTTAACGTAATCTCGTGTGAACAACTGTTTTGTGTAACTTGCAGATATTTTCAAGGTTTCAAATCGTACTGATACATTCTAATAGATAAAAGTCAATGTGTCAGTATTAATTTATCACTTCAGAAGTGGCACAAGTAATTTATGTTTAAACATATTTTCGTTTTTATTATATGCAATATTATTAACACACAAAAAACTACAAAATCAAAAATGTGTACGTATAATCGCACTCAATAATTTATATGTATGAATGTAGATCACAATTTATCACATTTTTTTTACTGACCCTATGTAGTAAATTAGTATTGGATAAACTCAATAAGCGCGATGTAATATATATTGGGAACGCAACATATTTTTCGTTTTAATTTCCCTTGCGAATTTCTATTAATCTTGAAAATTAAACTAAACATACAAACAGCTACAAAACATATTTTATTTATAACAGTGAAATTTAATTCTTTTGTTTAATTAGAATTTTGTGGTAGTGGTGGTTTTTTAAACATCATTTATAAAAATTCTATGCTTATTTAATATATTTATCTGTCGAACACAGAACAATATTTGATAGGTAGAAATATAATATCAAATATAATGTGTACTTCAGTTCAGCTTACCCACTGGGGAATTTATCTGACATTCATATCCGAAAACCACAAATGCAACTTCTCCACTAATCTAATTCTATTTGACAAATTCCGATTGATTTTATACTTTGTATGAAATATTTAGTAGTACCGTCCTCTCCACATATTTTACTTTAACTGTAAATGTATGTATATTATTAACACATAATAAAAGAGCAAGCAACACATTTTACAAAAGAGTTACCGAACAATTGCCATTCAGGCACAAAAGTAATACATAAAGTATAATATAGATAAAAAAAAATTTGAAAATTTAAAACTCGATAAAATGTGTTTCATTGCAAAGGTAAATTGAAGGTCATGTTTGCGCATTTTAATACCGGCAGGTGTATTGCTCACTTTTTACACTATGTGACATTTCGCGCTCCAAATTCACATTGTTGCACTTGTTCTATTTTACTTGCATTTCCATGCAAGTTTCCATCTTAATAGGTTTCATACTGGAAATAGATAAGTGTCGCACACTTAAGCTTTCTTAAGTATAATAACCGCAATTTTATTAACCATTAAATGCATCTAGATGCCGTTCGGTAACATTCCGACATATAGTAATGTAATAAAATACACAGAAAAGCAAATATCTGCTCGATGCGCAGTGTAGGCAATTGGATACACACCGTTTAGATATGTATGCTAAAGTAGCCGTACCAGTTGCGCGTTGCTGCGATCTCAGAATGGTGGTGGGGGGGGGGGCGATATTTAAATAGTGTGATACACGTGTCTCATAATTTTAATTGTACCAATTTTCAATTCAACGCCCCATTTCACCCTCTTAGAGGTGAAATTTCGAAAAACCCTACACCTACACTTCACAAAGAACATACCCTCCAAATTTCACATCTTTAGGACCAGCGGTTTAGGCTGTGCGTTGATATATCAGTCAGTCAGGACTTTGTATTATATATATATATATATATATATATATATATATATATATATATATGTATATGTATATATACAGATGTGTTTTATTTTGCTAAATCCTTGAATTTAGCATTATTAACACACGTGTTTAGTGCGAGATGATAGATACCACGACAATACCATGGAAGATTTCTACTTACAACAATAGCAACAGCAATGAAGCATCAACTTCGAAAACCAGGAGACCATCGCCCAACAAGCGATACAAAATGAGGAGCTAAAGGCAGCAATAGAAGCGCTCAAGGCTCAATTTGAAACGGTCGTGGCAAGACTCGAAGAAACAAAAATCACACAAATAAAATCACAAATAAAACCTCAGATAAAACCTCAAATGAATCCTGAAATGACGACACACTAGAATCACCGCAACCCAAGAAACACAAGTCCAGGAGAACGAGTGACGCACGAAACAAGACACCAGCTAACGAGATAACACCTCGAAAAACGGAACCCACGAGAAGATGATGAAAAAAGCGACAACGGGTGGACGCCTAAGCGCAAAGTCCGGAAATGCCCGTACGTAAAGAACGAATCCCACCACGAATCCTCCACCGACAGGAGGATTATACGTGAGCCATGACAAAGCTAACGTCAGTCAGCATAACACCGAAAACGACAAGAACCACTAAGGACGGCATCAGAGTACTTCTCAGCACCACGGAGGGATACAGAACGGTAACAATTGCACTGGACAACGTCGACGTACAGTTCAACATCGACCCTCTAAAAGAGGCTAAACCACTTAAGGTTGTTATAAAAGGCATCCCGCCAGACGTCGAGATGATAGAGACCGATGTTCGCCGGACGCGAACATAGGAAAACCGCCATCGTACTTGTCCACCTCGGAAGGAGCGAAAGTCCAAGGAGATCTTTAACATCACGACGGTAGGATACTTTAGGCTGCGAGTGGAGTCGACCCACAACAAAAATGGGATTAGGCATGCTACCAATGTCAACGGTTCGGGCACACGCCCCACCTAGATGTGTGAAGTGCGCGGGGGCATGTCACACGAGTTTTTTTTTTTTGGTTTTTTTTCTCATCAGTGTAACTATTAGTAAATAATAAACCACTCGACCTTCTTTTTTGTGGTAATTGGCAGCAAGCGTTTAGTGTATAACAAAATTATGTTTTGATATTTTTTGCTAATCTTAATCTTAATTATTTATCGTATTTTAGAATGAGCAATCGAAAAGTGCGAGAGTATTGGGAAAATTTTACGGGTTTTGATAATGGTGCTGTAAGCAACACAGAGAGTTTTGAGGATATGGTCGTCCTAGAAGAGGATAATGATCATAAAAATATCAGTGAAACCGACAAGCAGTCTGAAAGACAAATAGATATTGGTCCAGCAGCAGAAGAGCTAAGCGACAATTAAGACAACATACTCTGTCTTAAGAGATATGCTGAGGAAAGAAAAAGCCATCACAAAAGACATTTCACGCAAGAAACATTTCGGCTACTAAAGGAGGACCAGCGCTGTTTCAAAGGTGATATTAAATCTTAATGCAGAATTTTTTTAGTTATTTTTTTCAAACGAGCTGGTACAAAACATGGTACAAGAAACTAACCTATATGCTGTACAAATAAAAAACCTGAGAGGCCTTCAGTTGTTACATAATTCAATATAAAACAATATATGGAAATAATAATATACATGTCTTTAGTGCATACCCAATACTAGATCATTTTGGAGTGAATATTTAAGATTTGCTCCCATAGCCGACGTTATGTCGGTCAAAAATTTGAAAAATTAGAGAGTACATACATTGTAACGATAACTAAACCTCGTAAACAGCTAGGACATGACAGACTTCATAAAATAAGACCGCCCGTGGACCATATGAACCGAAAATGTTTCAGTTTCTGTGGAGCAACATCTCAGTATTGATGAACAAAGTAAGGCATTACATGAAAAAGTATATTGGCATATAGCCAATGAAACCCAACAAGTTCTTTGTTTTGGCTTTGCTTATAAATTTGAAATTTATACGGTGCAAGAAAAATTCGAACAGTTAGCAGACGGCGAGCCCGACCTTGAAGTAACGTCAAGTATAGTTTTACGATTCGCGAGGAATATATCTTGGCAAAAAAATTATAGGTTATACCACGATAACCACTACACATCCGTTCCTCTTATGCCGTTCCAGTTTTACAGGTAAAAAGGTTTGATAGAAAAGAAAAATGTCTGATGTGGAACACCACACGACCTTCCAACTTACAAAATGGAAATCAAAAGAAATTAAATAATTTTAACAACATTTTTTTAGGATAATTATGCAACCTGTGTTTTATACGTTCATAACGAAAACAGGCAACATTGTAAAAAGAAAAACAATAATCTATGTCAGAATGACGTTTAAAATTTCACGTTAGATAGAGATTAATAGACATTAATACGTGTTAACGTAAAAAAAATTCCAAAGCTTCTATAAAAATATCGATAATATAACTTCAGAATTTTCAATCATATTTATTTATCTTTTACATTTATTTTGCTCTACATTAAAAAACTTTATAAAGAAAATTTATGTAAAATTAAATTTTTTTAAAAAATACGTCTACACTTTTTCTTATAAAATTAATCGTTATTCAGATAATGAAAACATTTGAACTAATACTTATTAAATTCTACCTTAGGAATTTTTTGGCCGCTAAAGTACGCTTCATATCAAAACATTTCATAGAACATAATTAATGGATATGTTTAAGGTCTATATCTAGGTATTTTTATATCTTTGAAATATGCTACTTTTTTAGAAATATTTAATATAAACCAAAAACTGACCCTAATATACCCCGCCATTCCGCCGCTGGATTTCTCCCACAATCTAATCTGTCTAAGCCAAATGAAAACAAACTTAAATACAAAATCTTAAGTACGTAGGTATTTTCGTGCTGGAGTTATCGTGGATACTAACATACATCCACACAGACATGCGGACATGATGACCGAAAGTTGTCAAATGAGCTAATTAGTCGATTTAGCGATATTGAAAAAAAGTAGATTCCATAACCTTCTATACCTACATACTAGTATGTAGGTTGGAAGGTAAAAAAAGCATTCACGTGGACAGCCCTAACATAATCCGCAAATACAACATACATAGAGGGGGAGTAGAATTACTAGTCTGATGGGGAGGTATAAAATACATTTGAAAAGCCGAAAATGATACATAAGAATTTTTCATCACCTTATTGATATGATTCTGGTAAACAGTTGGCTACTTTAGAAACGGGCACTTTCTGAAAAAGGACAGGCTGGGAAAATCCCTAGTCGCTTACCACTTAAGCAATCTAAGATCGTCTCAATGTAAGCGTTGCAGATCCAGTACCTTACAGATAGAAATAGCTGAAAAAAGGAAGAAAGGACCAATCAAACATGTACCACCGAAAGAAGTGCTCACAGATCAAACAGGCCATTGGCATATATATATACCTTACGGTGCAGAAAAGAGATGTAAGTACTCCAACTCTAAAGGTTTTACATGTACCAAGTGTTTGTGTAGAGAAAAGATTAATAGGCATTTTTTATATTTTTGGATCTTTTGCGAAGTTAATATTTTGGTTTTTCCACTACCGATAGCATCACAATATCTTCATTTCGAACCATTGTCTGATGTTTCGTTCTAAATTTATTTTCAACACTACCAGAACTCTTGAATTTCTTTTTTATGCATCTGACTGTTGTGAAATGTATTTTTTTATCTGGGTGTCGATTGTTAAAGATTTCTGCTACTTTCTTACATGTTTTATAATTTTCTCCAACATTGAGAACAATTTCAATTTTGTTATCAATACTCCATTTTACACACTGATGCAACATTTAACATTTGTTGACAGATATTCCAAATTGATTTGTTGATAGATATTCCAAACCACTCTATCAAGAACGTGTGTGAAAGGGATGAGTAACACAAAATCAGGCGCTTATTATGGACGGTTCTTACGATGTTTCGTATTGTGCATTAATCTAAAAATTGCCGATGTGTTTATTGCAATATCTTTTCATTTTTATCTAAAGTATAAGTGGGAATAATTTTTTGGTACTTCACCACTACAGTTTGAACAACATCACAACGTGAAAATCAGTTTTTCGGGAAGAATACAACTGCAGGATAATACGCAACAAGAGTTTCATATAAACGTAAGCCCAATAGTACTTCGTTTTCGAGTCAAAGTTAATAACCTGCCTAAGCTAAGTTAAAGTTATTGATTAGGACAAGTGTACCTTTTTTACCTGAAAAACATCAAGGTGTCGTATTTTAATAAGAAAGAAACACAATTTACTCCATTGGCGTAGAAATTAGGGATTAAAAGGTTGCACTACCCCTTGCGTTCTACGCTACTGTACATAATAAAAATGTATTAACAAGCTAAAGCCAATGTACTTTATATCTCTATTTATTACCCCAAGAATGAGAAAAATACCTTTTTTCGTTTTTGAAATATTTCAAAAATTAATTTTTTTTTAATTTTGAGAAACGATGAAATATAGCTTATTTTGATGAGTGTGTACATAAGAATCGGAGTGTATGATAAATGTTTTGTGGAAAGTACTTGATAACCGAAAACTATATGAGGTTAAATATCTAACTAAAACATCGTTATACCAGAATACGGGGACCTTCAGCTTGATGAATGGTGGAAAAAAAGGGTACAGCACCAATGTTATTTTCAAAGGGTTTGGTTTCAATATTTTAAAATCCTTTGACAGAATCTTGCTCAATCTTTTTACGCTCTTTTGACAGATTCCTTCCTCGTCTTCTTGAAATAAGGTTTTTTTGGGGTGATGGTTCTTGAAATTATCTCAACATCTTTTTCTCAGATTCTGGTCCAACATCTAAGGTCCTTTTGGTCTGATGTTATAACAGAAATTACTAAGCTGGAAGGGTCCTGTTACGATGTATTATTATTATATATTATTATATATTATTAGTTGGAAACTAAGCTTACATAGATGTCTTCGGCTACTTTAAGGAACAATTATCATATCAGCTTCTGATTCTTCACACGTGCACTAATCTGGTTTTTTTGTTCTACTTGGACAACTAACCTCACATTGATATTTTTTGTTATCGGGTACTTTACAGAAAACCATTTTCATATCAGATTCTTAATATGTGCACTAATCTAAGCATGGTGGATGCTGGATGATGGGCCAAGTAGCTGTTCCAATTTGAATATGATCTTTTGTTTCATTGAAATAAGGCGTCTATAACGGCGTAAAATAATAGCACACACTTTTCATACTTGCTTCGCCTAAAAGACAAATTAGTGTGGGGCTAGGAAATGTTTCTCACAAAAAAACGTTGCCATTTTGTAAATGTGTTTGCAAACAGGAAGAAACATTTACAGGAATAAATTTATCTTTAAAAAAACAATAATTATGACAAGTGAACAAACATTGTTTACAACTAAAATTTAAATTGGCTAAAAAAATTGTTTTGCTAGAAAAAAACGTAATATTACTTTTAGAATAACAAAACTTCAATATCTATGCACAAAGATATTTACAAATTTGTATAGTCATAACTTAGTGTGTCATAGTTAACATCGGTTTTTTGTGTAATGCGTTCGAAACATCTTGGTTTCTGGAGCTTTTTTTTTTATTGGACATTACCTTCAGATATAATCCTAAATGTCTCTGGTACACTGTGTCCATTTTACGTTTTTAGTCCTCAAGTTGAACCCCCTTTGTAATTATCCCCAGAAGAGTGTGGTAGGCGACCACGGTGGCATCTTCAGAGAGGAGCCTTGACTCAAATAATATGCACAAAATGTTGAACCGTGCAGACAAACGTACTCAAGATGATATTAAGCGCTACCTCTTTTGTAGTCACTATACGTGCGGTGTTGTTGTCTCCAGCGACGTAACCGTTTTTATTTCTAATGTGTGAAGGTCTCGATTTTCACCAGTGACGTTGTCGTGTTATAGTAGCAATTTTCCTAATAATGTGTAAAAGTGCCTATCTTTGGTTTTTTCAAATTGAAAGGAAATATCAATATTATATAATCGAGCCTCCTGCCCCCCTGTTTAATGTTAAAACATTAACGGAAAAATCCAATGCAATGTGATTAAAGTAGCACCTGTTATTTCTAGGTCATTAAAAACCTATTAAGGTGTCGATGTCGCTAATTAAATTATAAAATTTTATAAATGCCAGACTTATCCTGCTTATCCACTTGATCCGTTGGTTTGCGAACTATTTTCTGAAATAGTGACCTTGTACAAGTAGGATAGTTTGGTAATTTTAGATATTGTGTTTCTATTCTCCATCTAGCGCTACCTAATGTAGTCACATTTTTAACTCTCATCCTATGTGTCTGTTGTCCAACTATTTTCATTTTAGTATTAAGGGTAACAAGTATACCATCCATGTATATAAGGAAAATAGGGTTTTATGTCTGTTTCAAACTTACCCATGCATAGATTGGCCATAAACAGAGATATGCTGTTGTCCATTGTCGTATTATGTTCTTATTAATTTTGAAAAAGGTTTTTTTTATGGAAAACTCTGCATTGCCCAACTGGTATTATTTTACATCTTGTAATTAAACTAAAGTTTGACTGGAAAACAATTAAGGCGAGTTATTTTTTGGGAAAAACCTAAGCTCGGATACTTAAAGGTGTACTCAAGTGCCAAAAGAGATTAGTCATAAGTACAATAAGTAAACGGCGCATCGGTGTATGATTTTACACACTGTTACAGGTGAAGATGGCAATAGGATTTAGGGATAGGGTGTAACAGACAAAGGGCTATTGCCGATAGCTCAGTGGTTGGAGGAGGGTGTGGTATTGCTTTGCGTATAGGATGAATAGAATAACATAATTAAAGAGCGCCAGTTTGCTTAATTAGTATACAAATAAATGCTAGTACTCTACAACAATGTTTCAAATCAAACACTTGTTTACCTTTCGTAGCATCAACCAGGTAAATCAGCCAAGGCTACTGGCCCCTGTGTAATCAAAACAAAATAGCGTGCACAGGACCAACTGTAAAGGTCATCAATCTTATTCATTTCAATTTTACTTTACGTTAATCTTATTAATGAAATTCTATTTTCAAAAATGTTAATCTTAATTAAAAAAATAGCAAAAAAAACAAACAGTGAAATCTCTTATTAATTAATAAACGTTAAAAAAACTTTTGTCATAATCATAAACAAATAATAAAAAATTGTCGTCACTGCAAGGCTGTATAATTCAAAAATTTAGTATCAAACTATTAACAAGAAAATAATCAAAGCTACTGTTGTCTACGCGCATTCTTTCTTACTTGAAATTTCAAAAATAAATATAATTAATTGGTTGAACCTTGTAAGTTCAAAATTCCAAAATCAATAATCCACCTTAATTTTAATTATCCCATTCATCATCATAATTGACAGGTAGTTGTCATTTCCCAGCTCGCAGCGACAGCAGGCAATTCTGGTACCATGATCGGAAATACCAATTGAAGTTTCCGTTCTTTCTTCAAACACGAACCAACGCAATGAACGAAAACTATTACTGACATCAGTTATTTTAATCTACAATCGTAAAGGAACAAAGAAATACTTAAATCTACCAGGCTTTCCTTTATTAACTGCTTCACCTGGTTTTATTTACACAACTCAATGATTCATTTACACGAAGTTCTTTATTATAAACACAAAATATCTTAGCAACTTGATTTACAGAAATTTATTGTATATCTTTAAATAGGTTGTGGGCGCGTTTAAGTGATTCAGTACTGCGCGAGATCTTCCAAAATACAAAATCTACCAATATTTAAATCCTCTTTCCCTTGGCTAGGAATACGAAAACGTTAATAAACTCGGCAACACATTCACACAAACTTCCCCGGGGTGATTGAATACTAGTTTTAAATCTTCAAACAATGAAAGGTGAACTTCTTACGATATCTTAAAGGTACTACCGGGTATATCAATATGTGTTAGCGGTCACTCACTACATTATACCTAACTGATTAAAAAAATCCAAAAAGTGGACGTTTTCCAGAAGAAAAAACATCCTTCAGCCACACGTATCAACTATTATTATTACTATTATCTTTATTTGCTTATTTATACAATATTCAAAGTTATTATGTGTATTTACATTTGTCTATCTACAGTTTCTCCTTCCCTTACATAACCTCCACTGTCTTCTTCCCTCTTGTCTCCTCTCCCCTTAACTGCCTTCTTCTTTGCCATATTTCTTCCATCCAATCTTCCCCCTTTCCTTTTTCCTCTAGTATTTCTTCTATCGTCCTCTTCTCTTTCTTTAAATCTCTGCATTGTTTCCACATATGATTAATCGTCTCCATCTCTTCCCCGCACAACCTAAATTTTCTATCTTCGTCCCTTCTCCAATATTTGTTTCCCCTTTTTTCGTTTCGACATCTAAATCTCACTAACATTTTCTTTCTTTCCTTCCTTCCTTCCCCATTCAGATATCCCGGTATCCCTTCTCCCACAATGTTCCTATAGTTTACATTGTATTTTCCTTCTTTCACCTTTGTCCATCATTCCTGCTTTTGCACATCTCTGTCCCTTCTAATTATGTCCGCTCTCACACTCACTCCTTCCCTTCTTCGTGTCTCCACTTCTTTCGCATACCCGTTTCTTTCATAATATTCGTTTTGGATTCTTGTCCATATTTTATTCCTCCTTCTTTTATTTATTTTCAGCGTTCTTGAAGAATTTTACACTCCGATCTTTTACTCACTTCTTCCTCGGTTTTTATTGCTCTTTTTCCCCCTCCACCTTTTTTTTTCTTCTTGCACCTCCTCTCTGATAATGTATCCCGGTATTTCTCTATCCACTCCCTGTACTCACTTCCATTATTTTTCTTGCAGTCCCTCTATCTATTTATGCTCTTTCCACCCCTACACTTCCGCCCCGTACAACACCACACTTTTTATTAATTAATTAATTAATAATAGTTTCCATTTCCGTAAGTCTTTCTCTTACACTCCATACTTGTCCTATTAATTTATTTACTTTTCTCACTCGTTCTTTAACATGTTACCCATCTTTGTTGTCTTGTCTCATCGTGTATCCCGGGTAGGTGATTTCCTGTACCTGCTGTATCTCCTCGTCTCTCCATTTCCACTTATCCTTTTTTCTCCCCCTTTTTTCAGTACCATTATCTTAGTTTTGTTCCCATTTACTTTACATCTTTTCTTTTCAAATATCTGTCCATCGTTTTTAACATTCCCTTAATTTCTTTTTCTTCCTTTGCTGTCATCTGCGTATACTAGCGACCACACCTTCCTGTTCCCGATAACTAGAATTGAGATAACAAAATCCTGCTTTTCAGTAACAACCCTTTAGTACCAAATAAATCTTCTATAATTTCCCTATTAACAACTTTATCCATAAATGAACTGGTCAGCTTCAAAGTACGCAGACAATCTTCTCGCTATCCGACACGATACGATTGCACGACAACTCCACCCCAAAACAAACCTATGATGTAAACACGTCTAAAGCAATGTTAAAATTTATTACTCGAAAACAAATTTTCTTTTAACTAAACTGCAATTTCAAAGTTTAAAATAATATTCACGGAAAGCTAAGGTTTATTTAAAATTCTACCTTTGATATATTGATATTAATATTAAAAGAATTACATTTCTACATCAAATTCGACCACACGTGATATCGTAAAGATCTAGCTGTAAGGGTAGAAGAGGACGCAAATCAAGAGTAGCGTCAATGCCCATCGCTCGTTCCACTAGTGACCGTTGCAGTAATACCGTCAATGTCGTCGATTGTGGTTCACCCTGTATAATATTTATTTATTACCAAAATAAACCTGTAAAAGTTTCATACACAGAGTGGCCAAAATACAAACTTGAAAATTTAGAAACAGATATATTCAATTGCGTTCTCTTCAACTAAAATATTTTCAGACTTTCAGCGCTTCCGGTGATATCGGAAGTCGCCATCTACTTTGTTATTTTCTATAGAGTACGCTATATTGCATTTTTGGATGAGAACCATAACTTTGAATTTTGTTATTGAAACTGTACCATGACCCATCTATTACAATTTTTGAGATAAAAATTATTTTCCGAAATCTTGACAACAGGTTAAGTTTGTAGTTTAAAGATGCCTTTATCGTATGCATTTTTTAAAATAAAAATCCTTGCCTGAGAATAATGCCTAAATTTATACTTTTCAGCCAGAGTTAAAATCTAAAATAATCCATTTTTTTAAATGGAATACCCTATTCTAGAGTTATTTCCAAAAAAACGTAAAATTTTAATTCCTTAACCTTTATTTCGAGAATGATATGAATGGTTGCTATGGATGCGTGAAATAATGTTTCAAATGTGAAGTTTTTAATGTTTGTGATTTAGTACTTATCCCTAAGTACCTTAATATTACTGCTAAAAAGAGTGAACATGGATAACAGTAACAAAAATAATGTTTATACAAATCAAGAAATTCTTAATTTATTTTTATACCTGGAAAATGGTAGGTTCTGTTACGTTATTTATGACGACGTGTTAACTGCGGCGTGTTACATATATTTATTACGGGCTGTGGTAGTAGATTTTCTTGATAACCTGCCTTTGGACTTGAGAAAAGGTTGTGGTATCAATTGGATGAAGCACCAGCCCATTGCACCCAGGAAGTATCCCAAGAACTCACCTTAATGTTCGAAGACAGGTGGGTAAGGCGGTTAGGGCCATGGAACTGGCCTGCAAGATCTCCTGATTTCACACCTTTGGACTTCCCCCTTTGGAGACATATCAAGCGTCAGGTCTACCAGACATCTGTGAACACGAGGGAGGAATTAGGGGTACGCGTGCGAACAGCATTCCATAAACTCTCTCGTAAAGAAGAACGAATAGCAGTACTGGAGGGTGTTTCTTCACACTTAAGATCATACTTGAATGGTAACGGCCATCATTTCGAACATTTATTATAATTTGCTTCTAGTTTGTTAGATACATTTTTGCCATTTGAAGTAAATGTGAATAATAATAATAATAATAATAAATATTTATTGTGTGAACGTGTTCGTACACTTACACTCGTCAGGTTTAATAACACTTAATACAAGAATAACACATACTGTTACAATAACGTACAAACACAGTACAATCGACCTACAGAATAAACTTACAGTATAAACTTACATTTCGCTAAAAATTCATCCACAGAGTAAAATGCATTAAAAATTAGACTATTTAATTTTAGTTTTAAATTCAGAGAAAGGTAAACATTTAGTGCTAGGAAGGAAGTCGATTATATAAGGAGTGCGATAGATAAACAGGTCCATTTTGACTTTTAGCTAATCTGCACAGTGCTAAACGAACATTTTCCTTTTGTCTAGTATCGTGGTTATGTACATCAAATTGATGCTTAGCTTGCGTACTGTGTTTTTTAGCATAACAGAGAGATTCTAAAATAAATAGACAGGGAAAAGTTAAAATTCTTAATTCAATAAAGTCCTTTCGACAAACCTCCCTAAATTGAAGATTAGCCATAATTCTAACAGCTTTCCGTTGAAGGCGGAAAATGCTTTGCCATGAAGCGCTGCGTCCCCAAACTAAAATTGCATAAGACAGAGTACTTTGAATTAAGGCAAAGTAAGCTGTACGTAAAACTCTTGTCGAAGTGTTGTTTTGAAGTCTTTTTAATAGGAAGATTGATTTGTTAATCTTTTTCGAAACATTACTACATTGTGACTCAAAATTTAATTTATTATCGATAAAGCATCCCAGAAGTGATGTACCATCACCAAAGACTATATTAGTATTAATTTTCGATAGGGATAGCGGCACAAAGGTTGTCTTAGCGTCATTCAATTTCAATTTATTATTAATACACCACTCGTTAACAGAATTGACACTCTCCCGAGCATTGCAAAACGCAATGTTAATATCAGAGCTAGTTGCAATCAGAGTTGCATCATCTCCATAAAGGATGCAGGATATGTTAGAAGAAATCGACTCGGGTAAGTCATTAATATATATTAAAAACAGAATTGGGCTAAGAATTGAACCTTGAGGTACCTCGTATTGTATGGGAAGAGTACTAGATAAAGCGTTGTTCCAAAGTACGCGTTAATATCTTCTCCTCAAGTAGGAAGCTGTCAACGCCACACTCTTATCCCCAAAATTATACACTAATTTTAGCTTACGAATCAGTGTTTCGTGTGAGACGCAATCGAAGGCTTTGGAGATGTCAATAAAGGCAGCAACCATGTGATGTCCCCTCTCAAAGTATTCCAATGCATCATTAATAAACATTATAATTGCATCCGATGTACTCCTTCCCTTCCGAAAACCGCACTGTTGGCGATAGAAAAGATTATTAGTTTCAAAGAAATTAACTATTTGGTTATAGATAATTTTTTCAACTATATTACTAAACGCCGGTAATACAGCGATAGGTCTGTAACTACCTAATTCGCTTTTGGGATTCCCTTTTTTGAAGTAAGATAACACTAATGCTGATTTGAGAGAATCAGGAAAAACTCCTGAATTAATAATAATGTTGATCAAATATAGCGGTTTAACAAAGACGTTAATATCGCTTAATTAACGTAGTACTAAGCCCGTAAATATCTTTCGAATTACTGTTTAGTTATTACATGATCAATTTGTGAAATAGTTGAAATTCAAAAGTCATAGAAGTAGAAACATTAAATGTGCAATGACTGATAGAATCAGCATCCGAACTGGGAGATTAGACATTATGCAGCTGTGACATTGGCAAACATATTAAACTGGTTAGTAGGTCACAATGCGGTTCGATATGAAATTTCTTTGAATTTATTATCGACCACATTGCGCTGATCGGATTTCCAGCTTATTAATGAATCTATCATTAGCTTCAATTTTGGCTTTAGCGTAAATTGCACGAAGAGATTTTCTGATTTTATAAAGATGTTGTCTAAATGACGTATAACTGCAGATTAATTGTAGATTATTTCTTAATTTACGCAGTTTATTAGTAAACCATTCCCTATCAGATAAGCTACCTTTCCTTATCCGTTTGACTTCAGGAAAGCAATACAAGTAACAACTAGATACAAATTTAGAAAATTCGAGAAGGACCATTGTAATCATTTCCATTATTATGTTCAATGACACTGTCCCAATCGCACTCTGATAACATGTTACAAATAAGTTAAATCAGCATAGTTACCGGACGTTGGAGTTACTGCAAGCAGTATTTGTACAATGAGTTTCAAAATCATTTAAACATTTGTCCTAAGTGATCGGACAAGCCAGATTCACTGGTACTTGTGAAATACTTATTGGTGGAGAAATTGATAAAAATATTATCCAAACAGTTATCTCCGCGGGTAGCATAGAAAACAGTTTGGATAAAACCATAAGTACTTAAAAAACATCGCAAAGTATGCGTGACTTTTTATCTTTGTTAAAATGAACATTGAAATCTCTCAGGATCACAATCCTGAAATTATTCTGTATGCCAAGCATTACAAACTCTTCCTTTTGCACACATTACTGGATAAAGTAGGTGTTAAGTGGTGGTCATAGCCGTTGTTCTTCGGAAGAAAAAACCGTTGATACATGTACCTTTAGGTCAAATTGAGCGATCCATTATTTTATCTAGAGATGTTGAGTTGACGGACACCTTAAAAGACGAGTAGTACTCAGAATACTTCGACTCCAGCTTTTCACAAGAAAAAAATGGGTTGAAGATAATTTAAAATATTGGTTTCGCTTGTAGACGAATCCAATTTATAAACATGTAGATGCGATTGCGAAACGGCGGCTTTAATTGCGCAGGACGCTTCATCGGCATTAATGCCAACCACGGGAGGATTCAGTTTCTTATTTTTCAGTTTTTTATGCACCGTTATCCATTCAGCTGACCTGCCATCTGCTTTATCGGAGACATTCTGCACAACACTAGCCTAAGTTACCGTATTATTACTAGGAGCGCACTTACTATCAGTGTTACTAAGAGATAAATTATTGTCATTGGTAATTCCATTAGAGGACTTAACTTCCCACTAGGTTTAGCACACGTATTTATTTGAGCATTCTTGCCATTCGTACTTGATACTGGAGACGTAGAATTCATAGTATTAGGCTAGGCCTCCACTTGCGATTTACAGTCGCGCGATTTAATAATCGAAAAAAAATCGCTGTCGCAGAATTTCTGAACGTCCACACACTTGCGACAGAAAAATCACAAGACAAGTTGCTTTTCCAAGATGGACATGGACGACATCGACACTTGTTGTATTATTGCTCTGTTGCTTCGGGCAAAAAGTAAACGCCGGAAACATCGTTATTGGGTACATCCGTTAACAAGTCAAAGATTAATTAAAGGACAGTTTTATAAGTTGTTTGAAGATTTATGTGAACACCCGGTAAAATTTTTCAAGTATTACCGCATGAGTAAAAGCAGTTTTGAAGAACTGTTACAAATAGTTGGTCCTTCAATAACCTACACAAACACAAGGTGGAGAAACGCTATACCACCAGAAGAACGATTGTCTGTAACTTTGAGGTAAGTATAATAAATTATCAATTATGTGCGATATATAATTTATTATTAACATTGTGAAGCTACATAACATATTTTTTCATTATTTCCTGATAAGTCTATGAAGTATACTATTTTCAAGTCAAGAGATAATTGAAAATATAAAATGAATTTACAGGGTATGTTATGAAATTAAATCTAAATACAAAACGAGTTTAAAAGTTAGACAGGTCATACAAATCACTTCCGCTTGTAGAACATGGTGACAAAATGTTTTCTGAAAACTTACTGAAATAACTCAGTATATTATTTCCAGTGTTCTGTGAGAAGTTAGCTTGAGTAGCACGTTGAACATAAGTAGAATGAACTTGATGTGGTTGAGGTTGAGGATTGTGGTATCTAGCATTGCGCATTACGTTCAATATTTCAACTTTAGCGTAGTGTTTCTGGTCATCATTTAATTTTGCTAACATTGATACCAACATCAAAGCAAAGTGTCTATCTTCATTTTGTTTATCACTCTGGTTTGCTTGTAGTATATTTAATAATGATGGTTCATACGATGAAGCAGGTTGCTTCTTTCTCTTACGCGTACGTTCGAGTCTGCCTTCTTCATCATCAGTTACAGTGGTGTTGTTTCCATCTTGAATGTTACCAGTTGTCACTGCAGAATGCTCTTGTTCTTCGAGATTTTCACTTTGGGAAATGTTGCTACTTGTCTCTCTGCCCTTACAAAAGGGCAACAGAAATAAGAGTGCTTCAAAATGGACGTATTTCCTTCTTTTTTTTGCACCTTGGCCTGAAACTGTTTTTCGTTGAGCTGCAATTTCCCTTTGAAAACAATCCTTTAGATTCTTACATTTCCTTTGGACTTCTGCACCTGGAAAAACCATATACTTGAGTGTTTATGTTTAAATTTAATAAACTAAAAACAAAACGAGGGGTACAAAATTCTTTTTTTTACAGGTACCTTGCTACTGGTAGCAGCTTCATTGCTTTGCATTTTGAATTTCTGTTGGGTGCTAGTACCATTGGGAACATCGTAAAGGATACATGTGCACAACTATGGAAATCGCTACAACCACTGTACATGTCAGCTAAATCTGAAGAAGTATGGAAAGAGATTGCCAAAGTATTTCATCTGAGGACAAATTTCCCAAGTTGCATTGGCGCTATCGACAGCAAGCATATCAGATTACTTAAGCCGCCTAACTCTGGTTCTCTTTTTTATAACTACAAAAATTACTTTTCTATTATGCTACTAGGTATATAGTGGATGCAGACTACTGCTTCATAGCAATAGATGTGGGTTCCTATGGTGCCAACACAGATTCTAATATTTTGAAAAACTCCGCATTAGGTGCAAAGTTGAATTCTGGAGATTTAAATATTCCTCTGGAACAAACTTCCATATGATGAAGAATGCCAATGCCTTTTGTTATTGTGGGCGATGAGGCTTTTGCCCTGTCAAAAAACATAGTTAGACCCTATTCTAGAAGAAATTTGTCAATGAAAAAACGTGTGTTCAACTACAGGCTATGCCGTGCACGAAGAATAGTGGAATGCGCCTTTGGCATTTTAGCCAATAAATGGCGAATTTTTCATCGGCCCTTGGATGTACAAATAAACTTAGCAGATGACATTGTAAAATCATGCTGTGTTTTGCACAATTTTGTAAGGAAAAAAGATGGAATACGTTTTGAAGATGAATGTTACGAGTGTAATTTAGAGAGAATACCTCAAGTTGGTGTGCGGTCTGATTCTACAGGTACGGGAGTTAGAGACTATTTTGCAGACTATTTTATTTCCCCACATGGGTCCGTGCCTTGGCAATATGACATGCTCTAGTGAACTGTTAAACCAGTAGTGTTGTTGTCTGATGCAATTTATTATGTAGTTGTGTGTTAGATGTATCAAGATTATAACGTCGTAGGTCATAAAGTTTAACCAAACTACAATACAATTATTATAAGGGTAATTTTGTTCCATAAATTTACCCTACACTACTTAATATTAGCAAAAATGATAATGAAACTTGTCAGTCTTATCTCTAAATCTATTATGTTGATGCTACGTACAATGTAAACAAACAACATGTTTGAATAAATGGTACCAAGTGGTTGGTATAAACTTTTTCCCAAGTAAACAAGTGAAAAATGTGGTTTTTAAGTGTTTGTAGGTTAGGAAATTCAGTGTTGTGCCAATTACTTGGTACCATTTATTTAAATTGTAAAATTAATTTATGTGGATATAAGACCTACAAAAGAAATCATCAAAAAAGCAGAAGTCGCTAAATTATATAAATACTATTATATGTTACCTTTACTGTTCTTCCTTTTCTTCTCTTTCGGTGTCAGATTATTCCAGTTTCGAATCAATTGACTACTAACTTCCGCCCACAATTTCTCCTTTACATTGCGGTCACTGTATTCTTTCAGCTCTTTGTTATAAAGAGCTGGTTTCTTTTCAACTTCGCTTATGAGAATATCACTATCAATCTACATCTACAAATAATCCATCACTTATACTAACTTCGCTAACACTTTCTGTTTCATTGTCAGCCATCCTGACAGATCTTACAAAACAAAATTGGATATAAATAAATATGAACACGGAACGATGTATCTTAAACACCTGCGACAGCGCGACTAGACAGTCGCTAGTGGATGCATTCCCATAAACATGACTAGTGACCCATTCTGGTTAGCGACAGTCGCGTCGCGTGGAAAATAGAACCAGTTGCATATTTTTAATCGCTGCGTGTTTTTCGTCGCAAGTGGATGCTCCCGCATTTAAACCTATACAGTTCCATATTTTATTTCAGCTGAGACTAAACAATCGCGCTACTACAAATCGCAAGTGGAGGCCTAGCCTTAACCTCATTACTATCTTCAAAATGTAACTTATTTAAAAGTGATATTTGGTTTTGAAGTGCATGAATTGTTGTATCCTGATTATTGATCAGTTTGTCTTTTTCAACTATTAGCTCTTTTAAAAATTTTATTTCTAACAATACCGTTATCAACAAGTTGAGCTGCGCTATCGCCATCACAGCAATCCAATTGCTTATCGTCAATGATATTATTGTTTTTAAGTTGTTTCGAACATCGGGATGAAAAACTGCAGTACATTTGATACACTTTAAATAAAATTGTGGAATTTTATTGCATCTTTTACAATGTTTATTAGAGCACTCGTCCGACACAACCGTACCGCCCGGCGCCATTTCAATGAATACTTTTCGTTAAATATTGTGCAAGTTCAACTAAAAATCTTGTAGCATTTTCCGTGTATAAAAAATAATTTAAGAATTTCCTCATTTGTATAAACATTATTTTAGCAATAATTTTAAGGCATTTAGGAGATAAGTACTAAGTTACAAACATTAAAAAATTGACATTTGAAACTTTATTTCTCGTATCCATAGCAACCATTCATATCATTTTCGAAATGATGGATAAGGAATTAAAATTTTCCGTTAATTGGAAATTAGTTTGATTTAGGTATAACAACATGTCATACCACTTTGTAGCAAATCTTATGGCTAATTCGATTACGTAAGAATAAATAGGGTATTCCATTAAAAAAAATGTTTGTTTTTACCTTTTAACACTGGTTGAAAAGTCTAATTTAGGCATTATTCTCGGGCAAAGATTTTTATTTTAAAAAATGCATTCGATAAAGGCATCTTTAAACTGCAAACTTAATTAGATTTTAACTTTTTATCTCAATCCAAATAAGAGAGATTTCCGAAAATAATTTTTATCTCAAAAACCGTAATAGATAAGCAATAAGAAAAATGTAAAATTTTGGTTCCCATCAAAAAATGCAAAAATATATAAGATGTTCCATTGAAAATAACAAAGTAGATGGCCACTTCCGATATAACCGGACCCGCTAGAAGTGAAAATATTTTAGTTAAAAAGAACGCAATTAATTATATCTGATTCTAAATTTTCAAGTTTTTAGTTTGGCCACAACCCTATAAACTTCTAATGAACGCTACCTTGTATGTAATAACATTTTGTATATTTAATAATCAGTTTTATTAATTAAACAGATCTGGCCCTCAGTTTGTAATAATTTTTCATCTCTTACAAAGTTACTAAATATCTAACTGTAACTCACAATTGTCATTACCTCATCTCGTCAATTACTACAATACCTCCTGTATTAAAAATCATTATTAATACATAAATAAAAAGTTTACCTCGAGTAGGACTTGAACCTATGACCTGTACTCTGTACAGGTCGTAGGTTAATATATTAAATACATAAATAAAAAGTTTACGAGGTAAACTTTTTATTTATGTATTTAATAAAATTAATAATGATTTTTAATTACATATTTACTTTGGAATTTATTCGTTCATAACAAAACGTATAATAAATAACCTCTTGTATTTTTTGCATTATAATTAGTTATTACAATATAATGTTCAATTAATGAAAAGTCTCCTTTTTTTAATACTAATATTAATATTTAAACAAAGTAAAAGTTATTAAATTCAAATTACGAGTTATAGTCGTATAAGGTATACTTTATAATACATATTATGTACGTAACGAAATGTAATAGAGCTTATTAATAAATCCTTTAAAATCTTGTTGTGCCTATCTCCAATTTTGCAACAAAGCCTGAAGCTTATATTAAATATTCTCTAGATAAAATTTCGTGAATATTGTAAAGTATTTTATATCTTTTTTATTGCATGAGAAATTAAGTACGAAACATGTTTACTTTCAATATATTATTTTCTAATATAGTTGTTCCTGGTAACGTCTTAAGAAACCGTACATTTAAGTGGATTTCGGTGTTTGTAAAGAAATTATTTTTAAAGAGATTTGATATATTGATATGATCGGATTAAATATAGAATATACCTTTTTTAGGAAATATTATTTCTGTTTCCATTTTTATGTGATTATATCATATGATACAATTGAAATTTACTTTATTAGAAATTGAGCAAATAATACCCATTTCAAATAGATCTCTCCTTTTTAAATTTGTTTTCCCTTATACAAGTTTTTCTTCATAATTTCTCTTTATAGAACATCTAAAACCGTATTTACCGAGTATATTATTTTGTTACTTTGACGCTTAGTAGACTGCTTTATTGATCATTTTTATTAGAGGTTGTACTTTTGGAATGGAAAACGTAATAAAGCATATTGGGCATCTACTAACAACAAAAACATGAGTTAATGCGTATGTAAAAATAAGGCGTTATGTTGAGTTATTTTTTCAATAAATAAACTAATTACGTTACAAGGTTTGAAAATGTAATTTTGTAACTTTATCGGGAAGCTATAACTTCCAGTCATTAAATTAAATTCAATTCTGTTCCATTATAAGAAATGAACATAAAATGTTTTTATAATACTACAGTTGCGAATAATTAAAAACGAGTAGTAATTAAGCTGAACGTTGGAGCAGTAAATCTCAAGTGGTACAAGAGAAACGTTTGTCTGTGTTTAGAATGATCTACCCTAATTTGTTATTTAAATAATTTTTAATATCTAATTTTCCCTTTAAAGGCATATTTATTGTTTAATTTTCAATGATCTGTTATACTAAAGAGTGTATAATGAAGGAAATCAACTCATTGTGTGTTTCGTAACTAACTTTTACCGTATTTTTTGTCAAAAATTCCAAATATGATGGCTACTTTTAACGTTAGTTATTAAAACTGACAATAAGTAAAATCATTAGAATATTAGTAGTTGCATCAATAATAATAATCTAAAGTAATTTAAAATTCGTATACCGGGTATCAACAAAATCATTATACATGCCT
Source organism: Vesta saturnalis (assembly GCA_036346205.1). Lineage (NCBI taxonomy): Eukaryota > Metazoa > Arthropoda > Insecta > Coleoptera > Lampyridae > Vesta > Vesta saturnalis. The sequence goes on from JARFJB010001344.1 coordinate 463,348, forward strand.
TAACTTTGTTAAAACAAAAGGTAGAAATTTGGGATGAAGATTTAGTGGATAAAAATACATTTTTTGAAATTACAAACAACACGATCACTTCCGGTTTTATCGGAAGTGGCCTTATTTTTCTTATTTTAAATACGAACCTACCATTCTTTTTCTTAGAACGATACCTCTCTAAATTCCCATTCAAATGATGTATCACAAGTCGTCTTTTGCTTTCAAAATGGCGGTTCAGGCAGAGTTTTGGTTGATTTCAATGTTCCGCCATTTTGAATTAACTACTCGTTATTTTACTAAATAATTCAAGCAATAGTCCAAGAATATTATTTATTTTTAATCTCTTAATTGGCATTTATAAAATTCTGTTTAAATAATTAGTGTGTGTGATTCTACGTTGTACGAAAATTACTAATGTTAATATTTCAAATAGAAAGCACTAAATACTAAATACCCTTAAGAAATTAAATCCATTTCACTATCTAAAAACAACACAACAAAAGTTACCTTCTAAATCACGTGGTATAATACCAGTGTATAAAAAAAATTAAAATTGGACTTTTTGGATATAATTTAAAAAAAAAACAATGTTTATACCTAGGTACTCTACAAGGTAACAAACAATAATTATAAAGTCATAACGAAACACTGAAATGCAAAAAAGCTTACAAAGCTACAATATTATATTAAATGTTCTATTCTTCGGCCTTCCTGATCCCGGCATAATAAAACTCTTCTAATATTTTCTCGCAAAACATTTTCTAATTGATTCCTTGAAATACTTTGTATTGCTTGATGTATTCGGTGTTGAAGATTTTCTAGAGTTGCAGGTGGTGTTTTGCAGACCTTTCCTTTTAAGTAACCCCAAATGGGAAAATTCAATTTATTCCTATAGTATTGTAGCTTGTAATTTCAAAATGGGGCGATGGAAATCAATTTTCTGAACGCCGTTGGATTTGTATTTCGAATACCTTCAAAATGATGTATCACAAGCTAGGAGGTGCAATTTGAAATTTTAAGGTGAGGGGAGTGGGGATTAAGGGGTGAAAAGTAAAATTCTATGAACACTGTTTTTGAATGTCCCCCTCGACATCTAAATTGACGTATTTTTTTCTAGGTCGAGATTCCATTGCTAAAAAAATATTAAGGGTGACTAGTTTTGAAATGAAAGCACTGTAAGTAATTTGATTGTAATCTCATTATATTTAGAATTTATATCAGTATATACATAAAGACAAAATTTACATCGATTGGGGCTTGAACCTTGATGGCGTAGTTGGTTAGCGCGGTACTCTAGCAAAGTACAGGTCGTAGATTCAAATCCTACTCGAGGTAAACTTTTTATTTATGTATTTAATAAAATTAATAATAATTTTTAAATTCCTTTTTGTTTTTATCGGGACGCCTCAACTAGCTTAACAATGGGTTAAATGGTTATCGTTATCATTCATCAACATTATCCTCAATCTGAGGTTATTAATTACCTGTACTTTGCAATTAATTGAACTTGCTTTCTTCAGCATTTACACATGCAGTGTTTGTATAAGCTTTTAAGATTTGCAACAGTCAATAATAAAAATGAATCAAAAGTGATAATATTTGATTAAGCCAAATTTTAAACGCAGACTGTTTTGTTTACAGCATTATAAAAATGATTCTAATTCTATGTTAGTATTTTTCTTAATATTAACATGCAAAAACAATCCTTTACAAATGATCAACGAAATATATTTTCGTTCAGCATTTGTATCTAAACATAAATTTAAAAATGAATAAAATACCAATTTTCGTTTATTTATACTATCGAAAGAATCTTACTTGTTATCACTTCGTTGATAAACTGCTCCTCCGATGATGTGAGCTTCCCGCCAACTTGGAACCGCTTCGTTTGTTCTCCTTATCTCTTTGTTATGGAGGAAGCTCCTAACTTTCTTTCCACAACTTAATGATTTTTTGTTCTAAATAACTGCTTGATATATTTACACTGTCCAGTTTTTACTTAATTGTTCAGTTGAACTACAAATAGCTTGCGCGACAAAATGCAAGCTATTTACAAACCGCGAATGCTCTCTTTTTATACATCAATAAATTCGAGTCATTGTCCTTTATACTTTGATTTACCAATTTGGATCGATTACTGTCTGTTATATTTATTGTCCACTATTTAAACACAATTGCTTACTGTTCTGATACATATAAAACGCGTTATATTTACTTATTACGTCACTTTTAATAAGTATTTTAAATTGTAGTGCAATCCTTTTTATTAACACTAACTCGATAAAAATTGCACTTTTTATTATTTTAGATTTTCCCCGCAATAATACGGAACATATCACTTATATTCTCTTTACACAATACTAACTGACTTTTACACAACATTAATTGCAGCATAAATCAAGCTGCCGCAATCGCTTTTCAACCGATTCTGATCGCTTACTAGAGGCGACTGACTAACAAATACACATCATTATAACAGCGTTCCTACTTACGCCCTTTTACAAAACAGTCATATGCGCAAATTGTCGCGTATATTTAAAAGCTTTCCAATTTAATATGCAAATACTCGTCGAAACAAGCTCAAGATTTTTATCTTAATATAATTATGTTCAAATACAAATAACCAATAACCATTTCATAACAGCGCGAAATTCGAATTTCCAATACCTCTATTACAAGGTGCACTATCTTGCTGAAATATTTAATTGTTTGCTGGAAGATTCTTTAAAAAAAGTTCAATTTCGTTCTGTAGATTGAAAAAAATTGGTTCCAATGATTCCCAACCAAACGTTAATTCCAAACCGTTCTTGGAATGCTCTCAACTCTTACTAACCTGCAGTTTTCCGTTGCCCAATATCTGGTATTTTGTCGTTTAAACGTTTCCAGATGAGTAAATCTTGATTCATCCGAATAAATAATTTTGTGATGAAATACTTCCTCTCGATTGTACGCAATTTACAACGCTTTGAAAATGGAACTATCTGACAATTATTATTTCCATTCAATTACTTTTATGTTTTTCCAAGCCTACTTAGGTAAATGCCTAGCTGATTTTTGTCAACTAAATGCTGTTTTTTCTAATTGTGGCAGTTTCGAATCTAACAGTAATTGAGAGTTTTAATGAATCCAAATAATAGGTGTGTCATGCCCTACGGTTTTAACACTGCCAAGAGTTTGCATTCAATTGTTTTTTCAAAGCACACTGAGTAAATGTAAACTGAATTTTATTCTAAATATGGACATTCTTGAAAGAACAGTATTTTATTTATTACTATTATTTTATAACACATAATTTAGAAGCTAACTTTTGTTGTGTTGTTTTTAGGTAGTAAATGGTTTACTTTCTTATGGGTATTTAGTATTTAGTGCTTTTTATTTGAAATATTGGTGAACATTTTTTCTAAACATTAGTAGAGTCACAAATACTAATTATTTAAGCAGAATGTTATAAATTCCAATTAAGAGAATAAAAATAAATAATATTCTTGGACTATTCATTGAATTATTTTGTAAAATAACGAGTACTTACTTCAAAATGGCGGAACATTGAGATCAACAGAAACTCCGCCTGAACCGCCATTTTGAAAACAAAAGACGACTTGTGATACATCGTTGGAATGAAAATTTAGAGAGGTGTAGTTCTATGAAAGAAAATTGGTAGGTTCCTATTTAAAATTAGAAAAATAAGGCCACTTCCGGTAAAACCGGAAGTAATAGTCAGCTGTTTTTACTGTCAAAAAATATATTTTTACCCACTAAATCTTCATGCCAAATTTCAAATTTCTATCTCTTGTTTTAACAAAATTAAGATTTAGTTGACACCCTGTATACAATTTTACAGGTTACTTAAATGTTTATTTTTTACTACTGTGAAATTAGCAATAACATTCCAGTAATAAATATGCAAACTGCATAATATTAAGATATTTTACTACTTACCTTAGTTTTAAATGAAATAAACAGCAAATAAAATCAATGAATAAAAGGAACATAGTTTCCTTTCACTCTAAAAACAAACATTCTCCTATGTATATTTATAAACGACCATTTACTAAATTGGGGTGTTTGATCGTAAAACTTTAATATACGTCTTTTCTATAAAAAAAAAATATAGAAATGCAATTAAAAAAAGCACATATTTTTCGTTTGCTGAAACAAAAATTTCCAATTTTCGATTACTCCCCTATGCTTGCCTATAAAAGCTGGGGTGACCGAAATGCTTAATTTGGGATGTTTAACCATGGATATTGTTCAGGATTTTTATTATCTTCTATTCTACATAAAATAACGAGTAAACAAAAGGACATTTTCCATTTGTTCTCAAAAAAAATTTTCATCCACGTATGCATGTGGGTAAACAGGGGTAACTGTTTTTGCTAGTATGCTCATGCTTCTAGTTAGTATTTACTTGTATATAGCTTACGTATATGTATATATATATATATATATATATATATATATATATATATATATATATATATATATATATATATATATCTTAGTCGTAGACTGTTCAGGAGTTCTTCCCCTCTTCAGCCCTGATCATTCCATGTTTGTATGTGTTATTGTAGACTTTACAATCATGAGATGGGGTTATTTTTGGTGTAAACAAAGAAAAAAAGATTAGATTCATTTGAATATTTGTGATAATTGGTTTAAGTGTGCGTGTTGTTTAGTGGGGTGTAGCGTGCTTAGTGTGGTTAATTCGATTCGTTTGCCGGTATCATGCTAGGCGTCATCGAATAGACGGGGGGATGCGGAGGGCATATGGAACATTATCTAGGGATTCTTCTATCTCCTCAGGGAGGTCGTCAAGGAGTTGAGTTAGGATCGAAGGGGAGGGGTGAATTTTAGTTTGGGTTTTTTTCCATGGGAATTGAGGAACACGGTAGTTATAAGGAGTGGTAAGGATCTCTCGGGTTGGGATTGTGTCGCCAAAGATTATTTTGTGTGTAAAGTTTCTCTGTAGTGTTTGTTATTCTATGTGTCATGGGTGGTATGCTTGCGTGTTGTAGTGTGATGCCGCTAGGGTACCTGAAGGGTAACCTGTGTATGCGTTTGAGTATTCAGCGTTCACAGGAAACGATAGAGGAGAGGTGATTGTGTTTTATATTGGTGTATATGGGTGCTCGAAAATACATAACAGGGCGGATGTATGTTTTGTAGGTGTGTTGTAGTGTTTTGGGGTGGCAACCTTTGATTCTACCCAGGAGGGCGCCTAGTAGGTTTGCTCGGTTTCTTGTAGGTGACTTCGCGTTGGAGTCTTTCTTGATTTAAATATATTTTTATGTAATTTGCTTCCATTTTGATTCTTTAATAGACATATTAAGAAACGCGACGTCATCATCTCCGATGCCATTATAGCCATTATAATATTCACGGAACATTTTACGAAAATTTTTAGGTTGGCAAAGCTTGATCCGGATTTATGGCACTCTTACAAAATGTGTCAAAAACAGGATGCGTTTGATGTGAGCCAATTCGTGACCGTATTTTTGGCAATTTTTCGTATTTACATTTACGTACATGCAAGATTATCTTGGTTATCTTCCATTTTCGTGTTTTGTGACTGAATTTAGATAAAACAAAAGGCGGCTAGATCAAATGTTCACTTTTAAAATTAAGACATTACCAACTGCTACAAAAATTCCTAAATCAACTAAAGTAAATATTTTTGTTTAAAAACGGGAAATTACAAGAAATAGCATAAAAAACATGTTTCATAAGACCATTTTAATATACTATTTTAAACTTCCTAATTCTGGTATTACGGTGGTGACTAAAATCCTTAGTTTCGGGTGTTTAGAAGTCATATTGTTCAGAATTTTTAGCATCGACTATTCTACGTGAAATGCAGGGGAAGTAAAAGCAATAAAAAAAAGGGTAATATTTTTCATTTGTTGTAAAAAAAATTAACTTTTGAATTACTTTCGTATGCTGCGCATAAAGGGGGGTGACTAAAATGCTTAATTTGGAGCGTTTAGTCGTTGATATTGTTCACGATTTTTTTATCATCGTCTTTTTATTAGAAATAGGGAGTAAATAAAAGTAATAAAAGAGGCCGATCTTTTTGTTTGTTCTAAAAAAAATGTTAACTTTCCGATTTTTGTATGCACGTGGGTAAGCAGGGGTGACTAAGATGCTTAATGTGGGGTGTTTAGCCGTCGATTCTACATAAAATAAGAATAAAATAAAAGCAATAAAAAAGATCACTTCTTTTCCGGTCCAATATTTTTTTTCCAATTCTCATATATACGAGGGAACCTAAGTTGCTTATGTTTACTTCTTAGTTCGTGTAGAATAGATGAATAGAACAATATGCACGGTTAAACACCCCTAATTAAGCATTTTTTCACCTCCGCTTGTAGCAAGCATACGAGAGTATGTGGAAAAGTAAAAAAATGTATGCCCTTTTCGTATTGCTTTTATTTACTCTGTATTTCACGTAGAATAAGATTATAAAATCCTGAACAATATCAACGGTTAAACACCCCAAAATTAAGCATCTTGGTTAACCCCATGCATTCAAAAATTTTTGTTTGGAAGAGATGGAAAATGTGTGTTTTCTTTATTACTTATATTAATTTCTTATTTCATGTAGAATAAACAAAGAGAAAAATGTACTATATCAACGGCTAAACACCCCGAATTAAGCATCTTAGTCACCCCCGTTTACCACGTGCATAGGTAAATAAGAAAGTTTAAAATTCTTCTAAAACAAACTGAAGGTATGTGCCCTGGGTATGAGATCCCTGAAAAGCGCATGCGGTAAAACGAGAAGGGATAAGGTGAAGAATGAGGGTATAATGAAGGAGTGGCTAAGTTGGTTTGGTCACATCAAGAGAATGGACTACTCAAGGTTAACGAAGTAAGTATATGTGGGCGAAGTTAGAGGTAAGACCGGGCCTGGTTGGCCGCGTAAAACTTGGCTGAATGCAGTATAATGTATGATAAAAGAAGGAAAGATAAGGAGTGTTAATACTAAAAGGGCATGCTAGAGACAATGTATGAATCTGAAAAAGCTATTACTAGAACATTATGCTAGAATATTATTGCTAAATTCCCACCATTTTTTTATTTTAAATTCGGTAATAAGAATGGAAGGGTTTTATGTAATTTACACTTTATAAGATGTTGAATTCAGTAATTTATGTTGATAACATTTGTTTTGTATCAAATACATTTAATTAATTAATTATACAGTATGAATTAACAAAAGTGTTTTAATTATCATTTACTACATCTCGAATCAACGATATTGTTTCTGAAATGTCTTTGTTGTTTATTAACCATTTGCCTTAATCTAATGTAATAACTTTTCTCGTATTTAAGGATAGTTTGCTGGTTTTGTTACTTATAACGTTGTATTTTAAACATTTAACTATCTGTCATTATTCAGAATTTGCTCTTGTATATTGTACCACTTGTGTTTCGGTTGCATGAATGATTAGATGTCTTATCATTAGCTATAATTGTTTAATACTAACATAGCTTACCGTACAGCATTTATTTTTCCGAGTTGATCACAACTACTGAAGATACTGTAACACTTCGTTTTTGCAGCATAACGTACCTAAATTTTTCACATTCTTTCTAGCCAGTATTCGAAATTCAATTTATATTACCTGGTGGGTAGACCACGTTTCATACTTCAGTCAATTCAAACGTCGTATTATGATATTTTTGTTTCACAGTTTAAGGAATTATGCGTGCATTGGCGTGCTCATTGTTACCGTATATCATACTTTAGTAAATCCGTTGTATTCACACATTTTTTATGCTTATTTTTAATTTACATTGGTATAGACCTTAATATTCCTTTGGTAGTTTACTAGTTCTCAATAATAACGTTCATTCCGCTTTTAAACTTGTCATTGTTTAGTACCTTCTCGACACGCCACTGCCCAACTACAGCGTCCTCTAGTATTCATTTTTCGTAAAATCATTTGACACCTGTTGTAACAATTTTTCTTTCCTGAAGAGCGCGTGCTTTAGTTTGGATGTGTTTAAAACAGGTCAATTTAACGTTGTAATTAATAGCATTTGTGGATTCACGTTAATTGATACTTAATGAAAGGATTAAATCTTTTCTTCCCAAGGGGGCTTTTTTTAATCATCACAACGACACGTGAGTGACGTTCATTTTTCTGAAATAGTTAATTATTGATAAAACTTTTAGGCGGTTTCTTTGTTTATTCTATGAATTACTGAGAGATTGAAACTACTAATTTTCACACTGTTGGTTCTTTTAAGAAGTCTGTTATTCTCTTATCATATCTCACGTTTGCCATATTGTCAACGCACTACAATTTTATCTATCCAGATGTCATTTTACACCAGATGATCTGCTGTTTATGAAGATGGACCAATCAATTCCATCTTCAATGGAGATTACTCAACCAATGGGTTTTCCGAAACTAGTGAACGGACAAACCAGTAACTCTAACCTGTTATTGTAATTAATAAAGACACTATAAAGCGCTTAATTATTCTACATGTAAATATTACACCGCATTTAGATGTTTAATGTCTTGATAATAATAATTTCTAATGTAAAATTTTAAAGCATTCTACCTTCTCTTCGAAGTGACAATTGTAACCTTTTTTTTCGTTGTATTGAATTAATGTGCTTCACACCTGGCTTTAGTAGTTAATGTAACTAACCTTTATCAGTTTACTGTTTTCTATGTTCAGGTAATATACGTTCTAGAACCTATATAATCTCAATGCGGAGTGTATCAATATTAATTACAGGTTTAGTTTTTGTGCTATTTGAGATTTCGCAAGCTTTTGCTATTCATACCTAACTATTCTGCTTAAATCTTAGGCAAACGCCAACATGTGCTACATATGTGTATTTAAATTTAATTAGTTAACATTGCATTTATATTAATGTTCTTTCCCGAACATTTGCTTGTTTGGCTATCTTTATGTGGGCCAATTGCAGATGAAATAGAATTATTATATTTAGGATTGACAGTAGTTAGTGGCACCATTTTATGTTCATTGCTTTTGTGTGGCCTGCACATCCGTAGACCGGGAGCCACTTAGTGGATATATTGTTATGTATTGTGTAAGGGTTGCCTCTAGGAAAGTAGGAGTATTTGCTAAAAGCATTCTCGCCATCAACGATGCTGCATTAGAAAAATCTAGAACACTGGAACTGTGGCAGGATCTGTAACAAACAAAATACACCCACGTACCACACAAAATTAAGTCGACCGCTGATGATGATAACGTAGCTATCGAAACGCGTTCGGTGTTTTTTAATTTTGTGTGGTACGTGGGTGTATTTTGTTTCTTGATGCTGCATTAAATTAAACGTTGTATATAGGTTTCTGTGTGGGTAACGGGATTTCTTATCGTAACTCCAAATAGTAGCACTTAGTTATATACTTCGTGTATACTATTTTAAAACGTTACTATCGTTAATTTCGTTAAAAGGAAATAGATTCGTCTCGAGAATTCAATTCTTTTGTCGCTTTAAAGAATTTAAGAAGTATAATGTTAAGTGTTTTTCATCTTGAATTTATTTTGTTATCGTGCTGATGTGATAAATATCGCAGCGCGTTATGTGGTTCTGAGTACTTTAAAGTGTAGCAGTTCATTTATGGATAAAATTGTTATTGGGGAAAGTACGGAAGTTTTATTTGTGACAATGGGGTTTATTATTGAAAAATAGGATGTTTATCTCAATTCTAGTTATCGGGTTTTTGGTCGTCATGTAAAGCTTATTGTTTTTTTTTCGTGAGAAGAGTCCAGCTTGTAGTTTGTGTGGAACGTTTTTATTAGTAATGAATCTTTGGGGGAGGGGGGTCAAGGGTTTTTGTTTTAGGTTTTTTAGTTAGTCCTTAGGAGACTCAAGATTGTAAACCTATTAATACTTTAATTAATCTTTTTCTGCTCGATGATTATGGTACTACTCATTCACACCGGGGAAATTTTGTGTGTGTGTTAGTCAATTTATATTGACGTTATCGTGTCTATCGAATTTGGGAAGTGTTTGTGTTAGTGCTTTCCGATCGGTTGGATTAGTTTACTTGTAGCGGGTTTATAGAATTATAGATATTGTACTTTGCTAATTTTTTGTGTTGTTGGCAAACCTCGCATGGATCTGTCATTAACCATCACTTTGTACCCACAGCTGTTCGAAAATAGACATTAAATTGCTGGATATAAAATTACTAACATGTATTGTTTCTGATTTGTGTGTTAGGAACCAAGTAGATGGTTAATAAAAAGATGCTTCGACTAAGTTAAATATTTCGCTGTTTCTTTGGTTAATTTACCTGACAATGCTAAGTATGGTCGTTCATTGCATTGGTTCGTGTTTGAAGAAAAAAATTCTACTAGTATTTTCGGATCAATTAACGAAGGGGTCAATTGTATGAGAATTTCATCTTCTCGCTGTGACTTGGGACAGGAAAAATTAGGCTGAAGATCTGTGCAAATTTAAGGTAATTACTTTTCTGTCTCTTTTTTGTGATTTCAATAAAAGTTGTATAACTGTATTTGGGTAAGCAGATCAACACACTTTTTGTTGCATAGTATCGTATAAATACCCTTCAGGCTAGCGGATGCAGTTATTAAAGCGTATTCACCCTGACTTTCGTGATCTTCGTGCTTTTGTATGTTATTTTTTATTTTTTCTATTGTGCAGTGATATTTACATTCTGAAACTTGTCGAAATAATGCTTTCTACGAGTTCAAGATGATGATGATTGGTATAATTAAAATTAAGGAATTTTGAACTTACGAGCTTCAACAAAATATTTTCATTTATTATTGAAATTTTAAATAAGAAAGGTTGCATATTACTTTTCGAAAGCGAATTTATTTGTTTGTGTATTTAAAATATTTGTGCATATTACACATTGAATATTATTTTGTTATTATAATACATAGCGTTCATGACCTATAAACGTATGATTTCATTATCGGTTGTAACATTACATATGATTTTCGCCTCGCACTTATGGTTCACGTAAGTTAGTAGTTAATAATAGTTATAATTCGTTTCTTGCTACTATTCGTTTGATAATAATTTTTCAAATTATACGGCCGTGCAGTGTTGACGAATTCTTATTACTTGTTTATGATTTTGACAAAAGTTTTTCACGTTGATTATTTAATAAGAGTTTTTCGCTATTTTTATTATTATTTACCTGTAACACTATTTAATACGTAAAAAATTTTAGAAAATATTTTCGATGAAATTATCAAAAATAACACTTTTGAGTATCTGTATGAAAGTTAATAAAAAATGTGTTTTTCTTTATTTCAATCATTTCTATAATTAGTCGTTTATATAAATTTGTTTCATAGTGTATCTTTAGTGGTTGTTGTGCTCATCGTTTTTTGCTAACATTTTTTTTTATTGCTGATTTCAATTGAAACTAACTAGAGAAATCATCTGTATGTACATCCTGCTTAGACCATGCAGTGTTTGTGCTGTTAGGATAATGCTTAGTTTTAAAATAAACTGTTTATGTTAATTGAATTGTATACTTCGTAACTGGAAAGGTTACATGAGTAGAGATACATTTCTCAAAATTAGTTTTATACATTTGCATTTTAGTTTTTTTAGCCTTTTCTGCCTTTATAAGATTTGTATGAACAATAGACGAATACACAAAACCTATTCCGATAAAGAAAGGAGTCCGACATGGATGCATCCTGTCACCAATGTTGTTTAACATTTACTCGGATGAGATTTTCAACAAGGCACTACAGAGTATAAACGAAGGTATCAAATTCAATGGTAAATTTATAAACAGCCTGAGATACGCAGATGATGCAGTAGTGCTTGCGGATAGTGCGGAAGTGTTACACCGACTAATTGATGCTATAGTAATTGAACGAAACTCCAAAGGCCTAAAAATAAATACACAAAAAAACCAACGCAGGAACCCAACTGAACAAATTAATCTCGATATATATGGACAACACATCGAAAAAGTCCACAAGTTCAGATATCCCGGAAGCTGGGTGACGGGAAGCATGGGCGCTGATATAGAGATACGAATAAGAATAGAAATGACGAGAACAATGTTTATTAAAATGAACAAACTTTTAACGAACCAAAGTTGAAATCCAACCGTGCGCTTCAAATTTGTCAAATGTTACGTATATTCAACACTACTATACGGGGCTGAAACGTTGGACCCTAAAAAAATGCAGAGAAATGGTCACAAGCATTTGAACTGTGGATTTTCAGACGAATGATGCGGATATCATAGACAAATCACGGCACCAACGAGGAAATACTGAGAAGAGCTGGTAGAGATAGAGAGTTAATTAAAGAAATAACAAAGAGAAAACCGCATACCTGGGACACATACATATAAAATAAATACCACCTGCCCCAACTCCTCATGGAAGAAAAGATTGCAGGCAGAAGACACATAGAAAAAAGAAAGTGCTCTTGGTTAAAGTATATTAGGGACTGGACCGCGATGGGAACTCACTCTCTAATCAGAACCGCGAAAGCTAAAGATGAATTTGCCAAAGTTGTTACCAAATTTCAATAGTGAAGACGGCACCTTAAGTAGAAGATATTAACTTAAGTATGTAATAGAAAGGCAACCACAACTGCCTATGTAACCATTAATTGGTATTCTATTAGGATTTTGTGCTACTGAACTGAAAACCTAATTTAGGTATTACATTTTCGTATGTAAAACTAATTTGATAGTTAACTACAGTCAACCCTTGCCATAACTGAAAACATTAATTTTTATTAGTTTAAGTACACAAGTTTGCACAAAATCGAAAATCATAAAGAAGTAACTCTCCAAAAACGAATAAAACCGAACACCTGTCGTTATTGTGCTATCTTCAGTTCGATAAATAGTAATGTAGATACTAAAGAAACAGCTTATCCCCATTCCCCGTTTCTCCGTTATTGAACATTTGCCATTATACGGGCGCATTTCTTATACATAGCGCAATAATATTGCTTCATTTTGAGGCCTAAGTTGTTATTCAAGCTGTAAATTTAAATTTTCTCATAATGTACTACATGGTTCATTCATAGGTATGAAAATTCGCTGCTGTAATTTACATAATCTTTCGCCGTATTACAGTTAACGTTTTGAGAATTAGCTAAAATTTACATTTACATGTTCTAAAATTACGAAATAAATATCTACAGGGTTATGATAAAGTAATGCGCCAAATTCTTATTGTTTTTCTACGTTTTCATATGAGGTTTGCATTACAAGTATTTTGAAATATTTAATGTCAAATGCGATAAACAAGAATTTATAAATGGATGGTGAATAATTATAATAATTTGTTTGAAATATGTACGTGTTGTAATCAATTAGGCTACTTGTTTCAATGTTGGTATACCTTTGTCAATTATTTAAAAAAAAATTGTTTTGCCATCGCCATACTAAAACATGTTATTAAACGTAGAAAAATCTTTGTACTATCCTCGCCAGGAAAGTTTACCGCTCCGTTATCATATGGTGTAATATGAAAAACATGAGCCAAAATTATTTTCGTTGTAATAAATTCTGATTAGAAAATATACCCTGAGATGGCAGCATTTAAAGCTGCAGAATTGTAAAATACAATTAGTTATTTATTGTGATTTATTTTGTAAAAATTAGAGTTAATTATCGTAATGATAACGGTTGAAAAACAGTATCCTTGAAATCTAACAGGTGATTGGTATGTGATTTTTGCAACCTGCAGGTTATGTAGGTTATCACACATGCAATTTTCAAAAAATTAAACATTTAGTAATTGCAGCGGAATTATAAAAACAGGAGAATGATTGTGTTGTAAGTTGCTGATAAACAATCATACAATTGATTAGAGAATTCAATTTATAGGTTAAACAATTTGCATGTTGAGCACTATTTACACCTCGTAAGCCTGTAATGATCTTGACAAATCTTTACAAAATTTTCCTTTCCAAGAAATAATTCATATCAATCCTTATTTCCAACTTGCTTCCTCAACTGTGTTATTGTTAATAAATGATATCAGTTGTTATTCCGTTTTCCCACTCCGGCCTTTTTCCTATATATACCAGATCCCCAGCCATCAAGACATTCTTTCAATTGAATTCATCCATTCATTCCTATTCTGATTTTCTTACCAGACCAAACATTTTTATTTTATTATACCTGACCTGATACCTTACACCAGAGACGTGCGACATTTTTTGTACTTAAACGCTTAAAAACGACTTCACTGAACAGTTCACAACCAGACATTCACCCTTCCTCCCCTATTGAAGTCATCCTGACTGATTTCTTTCATTTATTCAACCATATTCATTACTCGACACCCACTTCCAATAAAACTCTACTCGACTGGACACCAATATCCAAAATCCAGTCATCCCACTTGTTCCACCCTCACCATTCGAGCTACCACCAGCCCTGAACAACTACCAGCCCCTAGTCCCACTCATTCCACTTTCTTACTTCACATTACCCTTATCGTAAACCCCTTGTTACATCGATCCAACTTGGATGTTACTGCACCGAGTTAGGGGTGTAAAGGTGTCACAGGCACGGTTTAGTAGAATGGCCGGAGGTATTCACCCCGTATTTTCAACTAACTCGTTCTTGGTTGTTTTCCCTATCCATATTCGATTTCACTACAAGAGTGAAAAGTGGTTTAATGAATGCATACTTTGAATTAATAATACTGGCTGTTCTTGCACGGGTTTTACAGTTCAAATTATAAATACAGACATAGCTATTTGTCTGGTGGTATCAACCGCGTACACATATTTACACAGAAAAACCAACCCTCAAGTCACTACCCATATCTATAAGTAGTATTTGGCGGTTTGGGCCCCGACTACACAATCTTACATCCAATCAATCCCTCTACGCTCTATCATCCCCAAAATCATACTCACACTGTTGAGTACGTTATTACATATCCACTCCCTTAAGTTTTAATTTATAAAGATATAAAACCACATGGTCATTGGTGATCCTAAATAATGAAAATACTAATTTACTGACAGAACTTATCTGGATTAACTTCTCACTTAGACGTATTATACCCCGATAACATTTAATTATCCTGAACACCTCCCGATACGAATAGTTAATCCTTTTTTAGATTTTTCACTGATAACAATATATATCAAATTCGTAATAACTATATTTTACAGTCTCCTCCACAGAGGGTGTAACTGGAAACGCTTAAATGGACTAGTGCAGTCCAGATAAAGAAGGGGCGCACCAGAAACGTATGTTAATTAATTTATTTTTCCTTTATTATTTATTTATTATTTATTTTCTTTCTTATTTAGTATTCCGCTTTAGTTGTTTGTTGTTTATTTGAATAAAGGGTTATAATTTGAATATATTACCATTTATCAATTACCAGCACGAAATAGAAAAGAGCAGGTGCACGAAAGAGAAAAGTGGTTTGAATCACGGCCCTGAAGGTCTCATAGCTCATAATTAGAGCAACCAGAAATGCGTTTATAATGAGCATTATGAGGCTACTACGTTTCATAATCATAATTTCTTATTGCTGATACCAATGCAGTAGCAATGATGGCCCACAATAAGACGGTAACATGATTATACAAAATGGATGTTAAGTTACGTGCCCAATTAAAATGGAACTATTATTTGTACGAATATGACATTTAATGTGGAACATAAATTCTATAGGAAATGTGTGATTAACATCTTGAAAAGCATTTTACAAATATATTGTACTTACATAATTGATATACATTACTAGAAATTTATTGTGTTAAATAGGAAATAACACACTTGTATTACTAATTATAGGTTGTAGATACATGGTTGTCAAAGTGTTAAACTTCTAATCGGAGTCACTATCTACATTCGAGCTTTAAGAATAGTTTCCGATGTTAATAATCAGTTTGTCAACTGTGATGTTCAACATTTCTTCCCGTTTATACCATTTATTTATTATTTCTTCAGTATGTCGCACAAAATTAGCCCATAATGATTTTAATTAAAAGATTTTACTTGCCGACGAATAGGTAAATTGATCTCTTTAATGTATTGTTTAAGAAATTTAATTTGCATTTCTACGATGTAACTTTTTCAATAAAGCTCTACGGTTAGAATCTTTTTTGAATTTGAATCTTAGCGACTGGATTGCATGATGAAGACTTTTGTCACTTATTAATAAGACTGTTACGAATTTCTGCATTTAAACTTGCAACTGTGACATGATTGTGATGTACTATTACTTTGTGCATACATACTTGTATAACGTATTCCTTACGCCCATTTTGGATGTTTCAGGTATTTCGTCAGATTTTGTTTTCTTGCGTGGTAGACTTTTACCAGGAGTTGTAAAACAGGGTTAGATGCAGCTCGAAACTTGATATTTCTCCCCGTCTTCTCAGATATACCCAAGTCGCTTGTCAGGCGCTATAATTTTATGATTGTAATTAATTAAGATGTAAACACTTAGGGCCGGTTTATTCACCTTCAAGTAAAGTGTCAAGTATTCTTACTTGAAAGATTCGGCAAAATACGTGTTTATTCACTTTCAAGTATTTTTAATCTTACCAGTAAAGTGCTTACTGGCTACATAAATTTATGGGTAGCTTTTAGCGACCAGTAAACTCTATTGGAAGTGTTATAACCACACTTTTAACTAATTCGTGATCTCAGATCTCACTAGTTCAGTGGTTATGGAAGTAATTGATGATGTACTATTATATGAGGAAATGGCAATTGTAAATAATATTGAACGTCGGCCGTACAATACTACAAATAGATTTGTACAAAAAATAATTTTGATATGTGGAACGATGTTGAATTTATAAACCGATTTCGATTATCAAAAGAATCAGTTCTAGAGGTGTTAGAATTGATACGTGTACAGTTGCAGCCTCGCACTAATAGGTAAGTATTTCTTGGTTAAGTACATAAACTACACTTATGTGATGTACCATAATTCCATAAAACACTTTTAGAAATAATCCTATTACACCGTTACAACAATTGTTATTAACGTTGCGTTTCTTTGCAACTGGAAGCTTTTACATATCAGCCGGAGATTTTAGTGGTGTTCAAAAAAGTACAGCTGCTAAAATCATTAACAAGACTGTGTCTGCCCTAGCGCAGTTAAGACCACAATTCATACAATTTTGTAGGTCTGAGGAGGAAAAAACATATACAAAAGCTCGGTTTCATAATATTGCCAGATTTCCTAGAGTACTTGGAGCACTGGATTGCACACATATTCGTATTCATTCACCTGGTATGCTCAATACCCATTCTTCATGTAAAATGTTACTAAGAACCTAAATTTTTGCAGGAGGTCCTAATTCTGAAACATTTAGAAATAGAAATAGTTATTTCTCTCTTAATGTGCAGGTTATTAGTGGTGCAGGTTACTATATAAAGAACATTGTTATCCGATGGCCTGGGTCTAGTCATGATGCCAACATCTTCGATAATTCATTAATTAGAATGCAGTTTGAAAATAATGAAATGGGAGATGGATTATTATTAGGGGATAGTGGTTATCCTTTAAGGTCGTACTTAGTTACCCCAATAAATAATCCTCATCGGGAAGTAGAAAATTTTTTAACGAATCCCTAATTCGTACCAAAACAGTGGTTGAGAAAACGTTCGGAATTTGGAAGAGGAGATTTCCGATACTATCTGTTGGTATAAGGTGTCGTCTGAATTTGACACAAAACATAATTATAGCAACAGCTGTGTTACATAATATAGCTCGAACAGAACTTGAAGCTGTGCCAGATGAAGAAAATATAGAAAATATAGAAAATAATCGAGAAAATAACAATCACAGACTAGTATTATTGAATTATTTTCATCAATTGCATAATAATTTAAATTAGGATTAGATTTATTAAACTTATACATAATTTGGGGCGCCATACTTTGTAATACATATAAACATTTTATAGCAACAACTGTTTTTTTTAATAAATTTTGTTTTAATTTTAAGATTTCAATTTCTAAATTATGTTTTTCTTGTTCATTTGCTTTTCGCTGCTTAAGAAACACCACCTCTTCCTCTTTAATTTCAATGTCTTTTTTTGCTATATTTAATTGTAATTCAATTAACGCTTCTCTTTTGTTAGCAATGCCATCAAATCTTTGATGCAGATATCCACTGGTTTTTGTTTTTAAAGTTTTGGTGATTGGTCTTCTTATGGATTGTGGAGTCCAGGAATGCCATTTATCAGTATTTTTTGATGCTAAAACCACATAGATTGATAAATTTTCTATTTATCCACGTAACATTACTACATACTATGCAAATTTGTACTAACACTTCCTTCATATGAAGGCAGCTGTACACATGTATCAGTCGATGTGCTTGGTATATTTTCCTCAGGTTCTATTGTATTTCGGGTAGGTTCAAGTATTACTGGATTATATAGTAGCTCAACATCCATGTTTTCGAGATCTATATTACAAAATTAATTGTATATCGGATAAATTAAGCAGATTTAAGTAAATTAACATAAAAGGTACACTGTTTATTTACTTATTTACTAAAAATATTAATTTTGAATAACGTAAACGGTATTTAAAATAAAATTTTCTTTATTGTGATGGATAACCAGTAGTACAATATTTACCTTGGTCATAGTTATCCACTGTTGCATCTACAGGTAATGTAACTACAGTAGATGGTTGTTGGCTTATCATCAGCTCGGTCTGAATATCTACAATAACATACGTTAAAGCATAAATCTATAAAAAGGCAACACAACCCAAAAAAATACCTTCATCACAGTCATTTAGTGTTTTCAGTCCTTCTAATTGCAGATTTAATAACGACAGTAATGTCTCCTCATAATCCGTATATGTTATATGTTCTGCAGGACCACCTAGTTCTATATAAATTGCACTTCTCCGTGTTTTTCTTTTTTTTTAAAGCACGTTTTAGTCCCTCATATTTTATTTTTAATGTTTTTGTGGAACGATCTTGAGATCGCATTGAAGGAATTTTGTAGGTCATTCCAAGCTTCTTCTTTTTGTTTCCACGTTATGGCATCCGTCTTTTTATTTTTGACAACATGTTTTCTTTTAATTATTTCATTTACTAAAATTCTATTTTCCTTCAATGTGAAGTTATCAGAACGTACACGTTTTTTCTTTTCAACTGTTATAAATATAAAATAAATATAGAAATCGATGCGGTATTTTATACTTCTTACCTGTATTTTTCTCTGATAAGTTTTCCATTTCTTTTATTACTTTGTAGAATATAGTGCAATCAAAATTTAATTATTAAAATATAAGAGAATGGTAGGTAATGCTCCTAACCTACAAAGTGTAAATAACAGCTGATTCTAATTTTTCGTTCCTTGTCCAACACACAACATATTTGCGATTTTACATCTTCGTCTTGTAACTACTAACAGTTCAAAAACGTTACTCCCACATTTAAGTGCTACGTACCTACTTGTAAGTTAACAAACTTTCAATAGACTCAAACTACTTACTTGTGACGAGCAACTTTAATCGGCAAGTAGTAGCTGAATAAACCGGCCCTTAATATCATACTTACTGCTTGGGCAGCAGATACTGATATCACCGCCATTTTCTTTAAAGTGTGTAATACATGATGATTAAAAGAAGTAAATGAGGAAACAGTCAAAGAATAAACAAACAAATGGAGGTTGTGTAGTCAAATGGGAATTAAATTCATATGCATATAAAACAAATTAATTTCGCGTTGACAGGTTTACTCTTTCTAACATTTGCTTATGTCGATTTCGTCAAATTCACTACACATGTTCACCATCATTTAATTCACTGTTTTATATGAGAAGACAGTATAAGCAAATTGGGTAGCCTAAATTCATAAATTAATGAACTTTCTTGGCGAGGATAGTATGTATAATAAAGTGTGTAGCTTACTTACTGCGAAACGTGCAAAAAGAAATCACGTACAATTTATGAAATTTGTGTAAAAGTTTGTTATGAGGAACTATTTATAGGGGCTCGATTCGAAATTTGCATACAAGGTATATCACTTCGTAACGTAACTTTTTATGTATAATTTTTGACTTTTTACGGAATCTAGGATAAACTGGGAAAAAACATATTCGGAATTGAAAGTCAAATATATGATTAGTTTTAAACATAATTCGTTTGTACATATAAACTATTTTATTAAAATGAAATTGAATTGGTTTTAATTCATTTTACATTACTGCCGCTTCATACGATTTTGCTATTTTAGTTAATATGATTGAAATTTATAAATGTTGATGTTATTTTAGCTACATTGTTTCGAATTCGTGAGCAAATTTTAAGATGAATTGTACTTTAAATTTATAATTCTGTTATTTAAATAAACAATTAAGGAATTTAGAAATTAATAATAGACCTGCTTTTGGTTAAAAAAAAAATACTTTTTTCTTCAACCATCTAAATAAGATTCTATACGATGACAGTATTTCATACCAAGAATGCCTGATTTCGGAATCCTTCCACGTTTCCATGGAAACTGTATAAAAAGTAATTTACATTTTATCCTAATACAATAGTTATTTGTATTACAAGGCCAGAAAATGGGTGTTTGTGAGTATGAGTAAACTGCAAATTTATGAGTACTCGCAAAGCATTTGGATGAACTTCAAGGAACTACAAAGAACCAGATGCGATAGACATACAAGACGAAGATCAACAATCAGTAATCATAAGGGAAGAACAAGAGATAACTTTAGAAGAAATAACATCACAAATAACAAAATTAAAAAATAGGGGAATTATCCTACTAGACACTACACTCAAATTAACGACAGGAATAATAGAAGAAGGGATAGGAAACGCCGTAACACTAACTGATGAACAACAAGGATTTAGAAGGGGGAGATCCTGCACGGACGCCATCTTCGTAATACAACAAGTAATAGAAAAAGCGTTGGAGTATAATAAACCAGCATTAATGTGTATGATAGATTTGCAGAAAGCATTTGACACAATCCTACTAAAAGATGTGATAGAGATACTAAAACAAAGACAAGTGTAAATGAAATAATAAAACTGATACAGGACATATACAGAAGCAATAAAGTAACGATTAAAGTAAACGGAGAAATGCTCGCACCTATAGAAGCAACAGCTGGAATTAGACAAGGGGACTCTTTAAGTCCCATACTATTTAACATTGCAATAGACGAGGTAATTAAAGAGGTGAAGACAATGGAAGGGTACAAAATACAGAATAAAGATATACAAATTGTTTGCTATGCTGATGACACCATGTTGATAGCAGAAAGCGAAGACCAGCTCCAGCGATTACTAATGAAAACAGATAGTAGGGAAAACGCTGAGAGATAGAGTGCGAAGAGGTCAGTGCAACATACAACCAATAAACGAGTGGATAGTAACAAGAAGACGAGAATGGTACAATCACATTCAGTGAATAGGAGAGGATCACATAATCCGAGTTTGACAGGTCCCCGAGTGAAAAACGGTCCACAGGAAGGTCAGCACGGCGATGGAGAGAATCACTATAATGGTGGGAAAGGAAGTGGAGTAATCCTATAAAGAAGTAGGAAGAAGAGAAAAAGAAGCAAATCATTTTATGGCAGAGTGATACACAAGATTTTTTGTGCTGACGTCAACAAATGAACAAAATTGGTCTACTTTTTAAAATTTCATTCCTGTTGAAATTAAGTTGGCAATACCGACAACTAACGGCAACCAATATGACCTAAAAAATACAATTGCGTAATTATTCATTACTCGAATTTTATAGATACCTTACCCATTTGTTGCCTTAATAATTTGTAGCTTCCAAGGAATTAATACGGACATAATAACGGATGCATACACGTACACGGTTTGTGTTACGTCAAACGTCGATCATGTCGAATATTCTATCAGTTCTGTCGAACTGACGAACCAATTGTAATGTAGTATTATTTTTGCCGACCTAGGCTGGAAAACGCATAGTTTCCGGACGCATTTTCAGCCTGCATATGCCCTATTGCACAACGCAGGCACAAAAAAGGGATTTGACCTTGATCACACATGAGCATGAGCATTGAATTGACTGACGTTCGTGGGATGTCATTATTGCAATAAAACAATTTCAAAATTTTTGCATGTTCATCACAAACAATGTTTTTAGTCATAAGCATGTATTAATATTCAATATAATTTCGCTTTTTATTTTCGTTTTAAGCAAGTGTAAGGTAAGGTTATTTAAATGTGTTGAATGATTGTATCTCTGAACAGAATTTTAAGATATTTGGCGTCACCGGTGGCGTCATCTATCTACACATCACTTCACCATGTTCAACATTTGGATCAAAGTTATAGAAGTAATATATAATAAATATTAATTATTTTTTATCTCACTAAATAGTAGTCAGTTTTTACTCCATCGGAGATTTGCATAATGACGGGAGGTTTTTTAAAACGCTTATATGCGAAATAGTAAAAAAGAAAATTGTTTTTCGGAGAATATGATCATTGCTTATCTCGCCGATTTAGCTATGAAAATAAAGCCGTCAATTCTCCGGAGCCATTATATTGAAATCGACATTAAATGTGAAGCATGGTGTACATATAAGAAAATATTCCAAGCTGGTGCCCTGTCTAAAAAGCAAATCCAGCCTAAAAAATCAATAACAGTTTTTTAAATGAAACTCCAGATGCCAAATACTTAATGACTAAGCTAAAATTAAAAGTGTTCCTTGCGGTTCTAAAATTGAAATATTTTCAGGTTTGTCTGATTTTTGGCGTGACAGGAGCATTACGTCGTGATGAATTGTCAAAAATGAAACTGGCACGTATGTCTGATTTACACACCGTTTTATTAATAAAAGTGCCGGACACTAAAACCAAAAAACCACGATCATTTACAGTTACTGCTATCAGTACTTACAGTTGTATAGAAAGTATTTGTCATTACGTCCACTTGGTATTGATAGCGATCGATTCTTTATTAAATATCAAAATGGGAAGCGTTACAGACAAGTTGTTGGCACACACAAGCTGGCATCAACCTATCAGGAAGTAGCCTCTTACTTAGAATTTCCAGATTTCAAGATGTATACTGACTATTGCCTAAGGAAAACATCTACCACACTGTTGATGAATGCATGTGCATTGAAACGGCATGGAGGGTGTCAATCGACAAGTGCAGGCGTTATTTTATTTCGAATTAAGAACAATTATTTTCTTTTACTCCTTGATTGTCGTTAAAAGAAATGTAAAATAAGTTGAATGTTATTGTAGAGGTTGTGTA
This sequence comes from Vesta saturnalis, assembly GCA_036346205.1. Taxonomy (NCBI): domain Eukaryota; kingdom Metazoa; phylum Arthropoda; class Insecta; order Coleoptera; family Lampyridae; genus Vesta; species Vesta saturnalis. Next base: position 486,562 of record JARFJB010001344.1, read on the forward strand.
CATTTATTTTAATTAACGAAAGCAGCGTTGTGAAACTTATAAGGGGAATTAAATTGCAAGATCGACGTTATCTAAAGGCACTTGCACAGTTTGTATGATAAGCATCTATACCGTGGGGCGAACGAATGTATGAAATAACAAGTCAGTCGAGTTTGAAGATTTGTTAAGAAAGGTAACAAAGCTACGCAAGGAGAAATTTAGAAATCGATTTTACGAAAGACTTCAACATCGAAAGAATCGCAGAAAATAATAAAAGAGAAAACAGCAAAAGAAAAAACACCCTAAAAAGAAAGTGAAAGTTGAGGGTAGAAAAATAGAACGAATACGAAGAAGTCTGTAATTCTATTCGTCTTACATGGAGCAGAGCAAAGTTAGTAAAGACTTGATAATGGCAGATGTGATTCTGCCGAAACGTTGTCCATACGAGAGAGAGAAGAGGAGAATCAACGTGGGACCAAACGCGAAAGAAAACCACCCGTTGAAACCTATAGGAGAATGATATATATATATATATATATATATATATATATATATATATATATATATATATATATATGTATACATACAGGGTGACACAATAGTACGTGGGTGGAAGATTGTGGGATGTGGTCGGTATGCTTAAGGCTACAAACCTGAAATATTTTCACTTGAATCGCAAAGTTTATACAGGGCGAATCTATATCAAAGTTGCATTTTTTCAATGGAACCCCCACTATATTATTGCATATTTGGATTCTTTGGTCAATTCTAGTGCCACTTTATGTATCACACGTAGTATCTAAAACAAATCGTTTAGTCGCAATTCGTCATTTTTACAAAAAGTATATGTCGAAAAAAACTAAATATCGCTGTGATCACAAAACTTAGATGGCCATGACTCTGCGATGTTACTAGACACGAAATTGACTAGCGTAAACCGATTGGTCAAATTTGAATTCTGCTTGTGTTTAGAGAAATTAGTTTGTCAATTTAGAAAATTTCAATCAATGGTAACTTGGTTTTTTCAACTGGAACGGCCAGTTTTTCATTTTTGCATCAAATGCGGAATTTTTTTACCTTTCCATCGATATAAATTAGTCAGTATCTATCTTCGGTAGATTTCTTTTAATTTCACAATTTTTGATTAATTTGCTGCATTTTTCAATTTTTATTTTGTATTATCTAGTAACCCGTGGAAAATAAACAAAAAATTATTCACATTATAAAACTATTTATTAAGTTGAAAAACACAAATACAAAATTACGAGCTAAATTAGAAAATAAAATAAAAGGAAGAATAATAAAAAAAAAACAAATTTCATCCTTAGCACATCCAAGTATATCAAGAGCTCAAGGAGACCGATTTTCAAAACAGGATTAATTTTTGCAATTGGGTGGAACTGAACTGAAATGAAAATGTACAATTTTTGGATAAGATTATGTTTACAGATGAGTGCATCTTCCACCGCAATTTGTTAACCAGCCCAATTTTCATTATTACTCAGATTAAAAACCTCACTATTTCCGAGTTCATAGCCAAGAGAATGAGTTACTAGATAGTACAAACTAAACATTGAAAAATACATCAAATTAATCAGAAATTGTGAAATTAAAAAAAATCTAGCGAAGATAGATACAAAATAATTTATATCGTTAGAAAAGTAAAAAAATTCGAATTTGATGCAAAAATGAAAAAAAAATGCTCGTTCCATTTGAAAAATCAAGTTACCATTGATTTGAAATGTTCTAAATTGGTTAAGTGATTTCTCTTAACACAAGAAGAATTCGGATTTGATCGTCCGGTCTACGCTAGTACATTTCATGTCTAATAACATCTCATAGTCACAGCGGTATTTAATTTTTTTCACACATCTATTATTTGTAAAAATGACGAATTGAGGCTAACAGATTCGTTTTAGGTACCACGTGTGATACATAACGCCGCACTAAAATTGTACAGATTAAATCACCCTGTATAAACTTTGCGATTTAAGTGAAAATATTTTAGGTTTGTAGCCTTAAGGATACCCTACCACATCCCATCAACAAACTTTAGAATATTTCTTAATAAACCCACAATCTTCCACCCACGCACTATTGGGCCACCCTGTGTGTGTCTATATATATATATATATATATATATATATATATATATATATATATATATATATATATATATATCGGGTGCCGGAAATAGCATGTACCTAGAGAAGGAGATGATTCTACATGAAAAAATAAGACTTTTTCCTATGAACTTATATGCTCAGACGTACCGTTTTCAATATACAGGGGGTCAAAGTTTTTTTTTTTTTCAGTTTTTGGACAATATCTCGAGAACCGTTTGAGATACGATGTTCAGCTCTCATACACAATTTGTGCTCATTAAGTCCCTTGTTTTCACCGTAAAATATAGTTTTTTGAAAATTCAGTGGCGTGGATTTTCGGTATTTTGAGGGTTTCAATCCTCCTACTTTCTACGCGACTGAAATAAATGCAATTTCAAGGAGCGCGTTAGAACCGCCTTTATATTCTCTACCAAAAAGGTACTCTTGGTTAACAGCTCTAACGTTGATCATTTCCGAGAGAAAAAAACCATAATTTTAAGAATAATTTTTTTAACAATTTATTAACAGTATGTACAACATTTCGAGAAAACTTAAATTGTTAATGAAAATGATTGTTAAAAATAATGTTTTCTCTCATTGAATGCCATTTTTCTCGGAAACAGTTGAGTTTAGAGCTATCAGCCAAGAGCAACTTTTTGGTGTAGAAGACATGGTCGGTTCTAAGGCGCTTCTTAGAATTGCATTTAATTTAGTGGCGTAGAAATTACGGGGGTTGAAACCCTCAAAATACCCAAAATCCACGGCACTGAATTTTTAAAAACCTTCATTTTACAGCGAAAACAAGTGACTTAATGAGCACAAATTGTGTATAAGAGCTGACCATCATATCTCATACGGTTCTCGAGATATTGTCCAAAAACTGAAAAAAAAATTCTTACTTTTTCATGTAGAATCACATCCTTCTCTAGGTACATGCGATTTCCGGGCACCCTGTGTATATATATATATATATATATATATATATATATATATATATATACAGGGTGTCCAGTTTAAGATGAAATGCATGGGGATATTGGAAACCGTTAGAGATACGAAGATGGTTAAATGGAGAAAAAGTTGCGTCATTATATGCCCAAGAAGTAACCATGGTTACATGTCAAAAATCCTTCCATTTACTAGACACAGGGTGATAACTGAAAATATGCGTTTTCTAAAATCGCTATATCTTGTTTCTTGCAAGAGATACATCCACGATTTTTGCAGGATGGGGTAACAGGTAGCGAGGATTTCAAAATGATTTTGAAAAAATCTAGGCCTACTAAATTTTGAGATAATGCACGCAACTTTCGATTTTCTTATGGACGCCATATTGGATTTTGCATTTTGAATTCTTCATAAAAATGCTTTTCAACCATATATCATATGTTTATAATCTGCCAATGAGAAAGTGTCAAATTACACAATTAAATTTATATCAAAGCAACCTTGATATATTATGTATTTTAATTAAATGAAAATTAATCTACAAATTAAACTAACTATTGAGAACAATATTATTGATTATTAACATAAATCATAATAATAAAAGTGACAAAAAACAACAAAAAATAAAATTTAATATTATACTGAATTTTACTATTAATTAATCAAATGCTCGAATAAACCTCTATTCTCTTGCAATAATTGAATAGATGGTTGATTGGCAAAGGCCTAGTTTGATATAAATTTAATTGTGTAATTTGACACGTTCTCATTGGCAGATTATAAACATCTGATATATGGTTGAAAAGCATTTTTATGAAGAATTCAAAATGCGAGATGATAAGGAACTCTTGTGATGCAGTGCTAACTCGATGCAGATGGTGTTTGCAGGAGAATGAAGGTTTATTCGAGCATTTGATTAATTAATAGTAAAATTCAGTATAATATTGAATTTTATTTTTGTTGTTTTTGTCACTTTTATTATTATGATTTATGTTAATAATCAATAATATTGTTCTCAATAGTTAGTTTAATTTGTAGATTAATTTTCATTTAATTAAAATACATAATATGTCAAGGTTGCTTTGATATAAATTTAATTGTGTAATTTGACACTTTCTCATTGGCAGATTATAAACATATGATATATGGTTGAAAAGCATTTTTTATGAAGAATTCAAAAATGCAAAAATCCAATATGGCGTCCATAAGAAAATCGAAAGTTGCGTGCATTATCTCAAAATTTAGTAGGCCTAGATTTTTTTCAAAATCATTTTTGAAATCCTCGCTACCTGTTACCCCCATCCTGCAAAAATCGTGGATGTATCTCTTGCAAGAAACAAGATATAGCGATTTTTAGAAAACGCATATTTTCAGTTATCACCCTGTGTCTAGTAAATGGAAGGGATTTTTTGACATGTAACCATGGTTACTTCTTGGGCATATAATGACGCAACTTTTTCTCCATTTAACCATCTTCGTATCTCTAACGGTTTCCAATATCCCCATGCATTTCATCTTAAACTGGACACCCTGTATATGTATATATAATCAACAAAATTGACCGTTACGTAATAGGTCTGAGCTTTCATTGGTAATTGAAATAAAATCCATAAAATATGAAACTTGCATTGTAAATGGCAGTTTAGGAAATAACCAATCTTTAATCATAATTAATAAAAGATAAAAAGAGCAAATTTGTAATGCACAGAAAACTGGAAAAGTACAATTACAATTATTGACATAATGTAAATTCAGTTGTCAAGTTTAGTGAAGCTTTCGACAATTCAGTTTGGCAACTAAGCTAGCTAATTGGCGACCATTTAGGCAAAGCTGCATATGTTACTATTATATTAACTTTTCCACTTGAAAGGAAAAAAATGTCTGTGCGTGCCTGTGAATGAGTATCTGTGTATATGTATACAGGGTGAGCGGAAAGTTCCGGAACGGCTGAATATTTCAAAAAGTACCCAATTAAAATTTACAAAATTTTTGACACAAGGATAGTGAGTAAGATGCTCAATTTTTGTCCGTGTGTTCTATGCGTGTCTGTCTATAAACATGAGTTCAGGTCTTTTCGTATTTGGGCTTTGTCTAGATTTAGGATTGGTGGATCCGTTGGAGGATTAGCAATTACTGAGGTATGGTCTTCTTGTACCTTTTATAAGTAATTTCGTAATCCTATTGAGTCTTCAACGAACTAGTTTTGAGTTGGGTTCCTTTAGAGAACACGACCACCTCAGTGGCTTATGATGCGATATAATTCTGAATTTGGCGTCAAATACATGAAGTCTGAAGTATTTGACTGCCCACACAATGGTTAGTAGCTCCTTTTCGATCGTACTGTAATTAGTTTCTGCGGGGTTTTAGTTTCGGGAGATCTTTGCCTCTAGACCCTTCCGATAGTACGGCTCCTAAAGCGAAATTTAAAACGCCTGTTGACAGATTTTGAGAAGTCAGGATATTGTAATATTGCATAGTATTAAAAATGAGTATTTATAGAATATTGATAATAAAACATGCACAAAGTGCAGAATATTAAACACCGATTGATTTGTTCATAATGTTAGGTCCGATTTCACAAAAGTGGGTTAGGTCAGGATTATTTTAATCCCGGGATTAAGACATAAGATTGGATCATTTTTGATGCGTTGACGTAATTTGCAGATGTTTACATTAATCACATTTCCTAATCCCGGCATTAGTAAATGCAGCCTTAACCCAAATTTGTGCTATCGGCACAATATGTACTAAATAAATAACAATATTATAACATGAAATAAACATGACAATACGGTTAGAATATTTTTAGAGAAAAGTTCTTATTTTTGGTTTTAACTTTAAGACTCATAACGTAAACACTACATACTTGTTTATTTTATTTATTTTTTGTATGATAAAACTATGTTTGATCTTTACTGGACACACATAACTAGTTATTAGTGGCATCTGTAATTTTTTATTAAGCATAATTTTTTTATTAAATAATAAAGTATTTCAAATTTGAAATATATTTAATAACTACTACTAATGACTAAATAGAATTGGCTGCTTTATATAACAAGCATAAAGTACATAATGCACGTTCTTTAGATACCCTTTTCTAATAAAACCCTTGTCTTTAAAAAGAGAGCAATAACAGACTTCAAAGTCCATGTGGGAGAAATTACAGACTGTGTCTGGTTTTCTATCCGTTACTTGAATTTCAAAAGAAACTTTTAAAACGAATCTACATTTTTTCAGCCGTCTCAAAAAAAACCAACAAATGTTCTCCTAATGAGCTTTTTATCATCTGTAGAAATTGTAGGATATTCGAATATGTTATTATCGAAGCCGTGGAAAAAATCTCTGAATGAAGGGATAGAAAATTGATGCAATTTACGTTTGAACATCGCATTTCCATCTATAAAATACACCGCTACTAATAAATGGAGCGTAACAAACAAAACCGCTTTAAAGATTTTCATAAGGAGAATCAATGTTTTTCTTTTTAATTTTTACCAAATGATTAAAAGAAAAAATTTTAATATTACAGTAGACTTTATTTGTTGTATTTGTTTCATGAAAAGTTAAGCTATGGCTGATATTGTGCGTTGATGTTTACTTTATTTACAAATTGGCAAGTTGTTTATTTTTAATTTTTCCAAAATATTTAATATTCTTTTATGTTTGTACAACACAACCAATTTTATGATAAAAGAAACACCAGTGTTTTCAGTGTTTATTAGGACGCAAATAATATACATTTCAACTACTCATACCTTTAACTGTAACCTGATTTGTTACTAGTAATAATCGATTTGGTATTTATCAATGTCACCTTGCGGTTGTCATCTTGTTACTCTTGTTCTTTGCATAATACTTCGTACCATTAATTATCGGACCCATTATTAAATGATCATAAGCCTTTGTTCATTCGATCGATCAAATTGAAATGTTCCTGAAAACCTAAAACATTAAACGCTTTCTACTTACAGCTAAATAAATCGAATAAGTACGTATACATTAAAATATGACAACATAACAATACTACATATTCTATAAGAAGAACAATACATAAAACGACACGTAACATTTGTAATGTAGGTAACAGTGAACAATGGTTTTCATTTCGTTTTCATTTTAGATATAATTATAAAGGTGAAGTAATATTTAGCCAATTGGTAGCTATTTTTGGGACTCTTCCTCTTTCATACATTCATCAATACCACTTTTTTCTTATAGAAAGTAGTAGAAGACATTGACGACGTATTCAAGAGCTTGATATATTCTAAGCAAATAGATTAGAGTTCTTTCTTTACTACAACTCTCTTATCCCGATTTACAAAACCAATTCGTTGCTAGAAAAGTTCTCTACTATACAATTAGACTTACATCAATATAAGAGAGCTTTGTCATGTGAACTGTAAACGAAATTAAATCATGTACAGGGTGGTTTATTATCGATGTTTTCTTATGGAAAGTACCCTTTCTATTACAGATAGACAAAAAGTAATATGAGGTCCTTGTGCTCGATTTTGGTGTTAATTAAGATCCAATGGTCATAGTCAAGATATCTCTGACCGTTACTGCGCAATTAGCCAAAATTGAAAAAATGGCGATTTTGAAAAACTTGAATAACTTTTTTATTTCTAAATGTATCGACAAACTGTAAAAACATTCATAAGGCACTTTTTTAAGTAGAATCCGTTAGTGCACTCACATTTTTAATAACTCCTTAATTTAAAAAGATATGACATAAAGTTGTATTGTTTTATATGGAAACCATGGTTGGCTATGACATCTTTAAATGACATTTTTGTTTGTGCTTTTTAAAAATATATAACACCGCTATGCTGTTTTAATAATTAATTGATTTTTTTAAGTTTTTCTTAATTGGTATATTTATTAAGGATAACAGTTGGATTAGAAAACCAGATATGTAATTGAATGAAGATATTCTACTCAAAAAAGAAATTTCACTTCCAGTAAAAATTTTTAGAGATATTTTGTAATCCAAATAAGTTTAATTGTAATGTTGCTCTTGTGGAATGGTAACAAATTATAAAATCTTAAGATTGAATGTAAAATTATCAAAAAACCTCAAATGCAACTTGAAATGAAATGAAAATAAACAATATAACAGCATCAGAAATTATGAAAAGCTAACAGCAAATCAATTTTTTTACGTATGTAAACATCTAATTCTATAAACGAACAAAAATATCAATATAAAAAACACTAAAATTACAAATATTTTCGTCTTCTAATTGAGTTTATAGAGTTATATATAAATAGTTTTGTAAAAGCTATACGAACACTTTCTTTTAAATATCGAGATATTTCATTGAGGTTAATGTTCCTTCATACATGTGATAATATAAATGCCCGTTTTTAATGCAGCACCACACATTTATTCTAAATTTCCCTTGCCTCCTGTGGACAACACTGACATGAGCGTTAGTATCTGCCCAGTAAGGTAAATTTTGATTATTAAAAATACCACTACTGATATGCGCCTCGTCTGACCATGCAATAGAGTTTGAAAAATTAGGTATATTTTGGCACTGACTTACATATCAGTTACAAAACTCAGTACGCCGCCTTCTGTCGTCTATAGTCAAAAAATGTTCTTTCCGAAATCTATAGCAATGGTATTTCTGTTTCTTTAAAATTCCAGGGGCTTTGTTTCGAGACACGTCTAGATTAACCATTTGTCTAAATGAAGTTGTTGTCTTTGCTTCGACTTGTCCTAAGACGACAAATGGATTTTCTTCAGAATTTCGTTTAAAGAAAGTTTTTGGCCTGGGATTTTTAAAAGAACTGAATTAAATTAAATTTTTCTGTAACTTAAAATTAATGAAGGTATTGTTTTGAGCTAATAAAAATTTTAATTTCTATTAACTATACCGTTCAAAAATATTTTTATTTGGCTGCTGCCTTTCAGGAATATTTTGTAAATATAACTCCGATGCCACATTCTTATCACATTCGTATAATATAAAACACTTTAACGTGCAAAATTTTGCTGAATTTGTATAATTAGGCATGTTAATAACTAAATTCCAAGATCACTTTTTTGCACACTTCTAATTTTTAATTTATTATTTGACATATAGGTATCATTTGTTTTTATTTAAATAAATCTCAGCCTCCTATGCCTACTGTGTATTCTTAATATAAAACGTAACTAAGAAAAACTTAAAAAATCAATTAATTATTAAATTAGCATAGAAGTGTTATATATTTTCGAAAAGCACAAAAAAAATGTCATTTAAAAATGTCATAGCCAACTATGGTTTCCATGTAAAAAACACAACTTAATGTCATATCTTTTTAAATTAAGGAGGTTATTAAAAATGTTAATGCACTAACGGATTCTACTTAAAAAAGTGCCTTAAGGATGTTTTTACAGTTGGTCTTTACATTTAGAAATAAAGAAGTTACTAAAGTTCTTCTAAATCGCCATTTTTTCAATTTTGGTTAATTGCGCAATAACGGTCAGAGATATCTTGATTATGACTAATGGATCTTAATTAACACCAAAATTGAGCACTAGGAGCCCATGTTACTTTTTGTCTATTTGTAATAGAAAGGGTACTTCCCATAAGAAAACGACGATAATGAACCACCCTGTACAGTCGTACAACTATAGGATCGCGTTCATTTTTTTTAAACGTTTATTACTGCTAAATGTAATTAAATATAATTGTGCCTTTCAGCTGAAATAATAAGTTCTTTTATTTCAATTTTTATATATTGCATAGATCACATGAGAGGATTTTATTATTCAGTGTACTCGATCTATTCGATCCAAATTGCAGTTTACTATAGCGTGTTATTTCGGATTTAGGTTTGGATAAAATGAGATTATTCACATTTAATGTTAATTTAATTACCGGTAAACTTATATTATTGTTATTGCCACACTCATGATTGACTACTTTACTTCATATTTAGCTGTACATATTGTCCTCGCCAGGAATGTTTACCGTACGTCATCATATACAATCATATGGTGTAATATGAAAAATTATTATCAAAATTATTTTCGTTATAATAAATTCTGATTAGAAAATATACCCCGAAATGACAGCATTTAAAGTATTCCAAAATACAATTATTTATTTATTGTGATTTATTTTGCAAAAATTAGAGAACGTTGATTATCGTAATGATAACAGTTGAAAAACAAAATCTTTAAAATTTTAACAGGTGTTTGGTACGTTATTTTTTACAGCCTGAAGGTTATGTAGGTTATAACCTACAAACAATGCAATTTTCAACAAAATGTAAACATTTAATAATTGCAGCGGAATTATAAAAACATGTGAATGGTTGTGTTGTAAGTTCAGATAAACAATCATACAATTGATTAGAGATCCAGTTTATATAGATTAAACAATTTGCACGGAACAACTAACGAGCTGCACTATTTACACCTCGCAAGGCTACTACGTTTCATAATCATAATTTCTTATTGTTGATAGCAATTCAGTAGCAATGATGGCTCACAATAAGATCGTAACATTAATCCATTATAGGGTAGCGTCCTATCTATAGCAACTATTTTTTTGTACACTAAAGTCGTTAAACTTTAAAAAAGTATGTAAACTATTTAGTTATATAAGGTCCAATAAACAACTTGGTATTTTTTTTCTTATAATTTGTTTAATAATTAGGAAATTAAAAATTATTGAACTACTCAGTATTTTACTATACGGTTAGTCAAGTAAACATTTGTTAATAAACAATGAGTGAGTTTTTAGTTTCAAATTTATAATTCTTATTTGACATTGTTTATATTAGTTGATACTATCCGTCCTATAAATATGACGCTGCCCATTTACGTTATCTATAAAAGTACGATAAACTACTTCGAAGAATTCGTCGGTGCATTTGAATGTTGATAACATTTACTGAATAAATTAGTTTATAAGTAAACTTATAGTGTGCTGGATGTGATTTCTGTATACAAGTGGATTTTCTGTGCAAAACAAAGTGTACTTGCTGTTCAAAAGTTATTATATTTACGGTAATTATCAACTTCTCAATTATTATTTTTCTGAATAAATTTTATAATTTCATTCTCTAATTGCCTAAAATAATTCATAGATGTACCACAAAATATTGTCGTTACAAGATATGGAAGATATTATTCACGACCCTCAATTTATGACAGCAGAGGATATAGATGTAATTGTTCTTCCACCAGATCCTGATTCTTTGACAGATGAAGACGAAGCTAGATACAGCAGAAGTAAACGATGTACCAGGTAAATCGATTGTACATTACAATATACCCGAAAATCTCGAGGATGTTGAAATCTGCGAATCTGGCTATGCCAATCAGCCTGAATCTTCAAATGTCGAAGAACAACGTGTCGGAGTAAGTAAGTAAAAAAAGCGACGTTTGCTTACTAAAGATACATTTTCGTGGAAAAAAATATTACCAACGTATACGAAGCTTCCTCCTGAGGGGTCGGCAGCTACTGAAAATGCAAAAAATTTGAAAAGTAGTTTAGAAGGAAAATCTAGTGTTGAAATATTTGAAGAATTTTTTATTGATGCTGTAGTTCAACATATTCTGACTGAAACAATTAGATACGCCGAATATAAGAATTATCCTGGTTTTACATTATCATCTCATGACATCAAAGCGTTCATCGGTATTCTTCTGTTCTTAGGATATCAAGTCCCTTCTGAAAGGCATTACTGGAACGAAGAAGAAGATCTTGGTATAGACATTATAAAAAAATGTATGTCGATGAAACAGTATTTAAAAATAAAGCGCTTTATAATTTGCGAATAACGCACTTGTAGATAAAGAAGATCGAGGTTTTAAAGTTAGACCTCTGTTCAACATGCTCGATGAAGAATTTAGGAAGTATGATATTTTTGAAAAAGCCTTGTCAGTGGATGAAATGTGTTGAAATATTTTGGCCACCACGGACTGTCTCTTTGCGCAAATAGTGGATACTGTTATAATTTCGATTTATATACTGACAAAACCATTGCAAGCAATGATCGCGAAGATATGGCTCTGGGATCAAGAGTAGTAATAAATATGTTACACTGTGTTTGTAATCCAGAAAGTCATTTTATACATTTTGATAATTTATTTACTAGCCGAGACCTGCTAGTTTATTTACAAAAAATGGGATACAAAGCGACCGGAACTTTACGAGAGAACAGATTATCTAAGTGTCTCATAAAGGATTCAAAAACTCTTGGAAAAGAAGCTCGTGGAACATTTGATTTTCGATTTGATACAAATGGAGAAATACTTTTTGTAAAATGGAATGATAATAAATGCGTAACTATAGCTACTAATTTCGATAATGTTGAACCTCTCTTCCAAGCTAGCAGATGGGATAGAAATGTCAAAGAAAGATGTCCAATTCCTCAGCCACAAGTATTAAAAAATTGTAATTCCTACATGGGCGGAGTAGATCAGCATGATTGACTTGTCGGGAAGTATGTTACTAAAATTAGAGCAAAAAAATGGTATTGTCCATTATTTACAAGAATAATTGATATGACAGTGGTAAATTCGTGGATCCTTTACAAACAAGTAGTCAATCCAAATAGTACTTTGTTGGAGTTTCGTCGATCTACAGCAGTATCGTATATGAAATATGGCGAGAATGATAAACCTTCAACAGGTAGACCACGTTCATCAACGTCGAAAGTATTTAGTGATGTTATATTTGACGGAAAAGGGCATTTTATGCATCAACGTGAAAAACAGTGACGTTGTCAAGGCGAAAATTGCAAATCAAAGTCATTAACATATTGTATAAAATGTACTGTAACGTTATGCCAAAATTGTTTCATAACATATCATAAAAAATAAATGTATTTTTATATTTACAGATAAATATCTTTTCCAGCGTGTTAACATTTACATTTAAAATTGTTCGTGTTCATTTGATACTCTTAAGCAGCAGCGTCCTATTTACAGAACGAGATAAGAAAAAAATTTTAAGTATTATTTTACTCACGGTTTCATCACATTGTTGTAAAGCTTTGTTCCACATAGCAATTACGTTCTCATCTTTATAGCCATCTCATCCTATATGCTTGTCATAATATCACTTTGTGTATGCCCATACTTCCATCGCATTAAACTCACAGTGATATGGTGGTAATCTTAATGCTTCGTGTCCGTAGCTTCTCATTATTTCATCTACTTCATACCTTTTTTGTATTTGAAGTGACTTAATTGTATTTGAATGGTACGGTGCATTATCAATTATAATTAGCGAAGGCTCTTCTAAATTTGTAAGCAAATGTTCAATAAGCCATTTTTTAGACATGTCCCCATTCATTTCAATATGATAATCTTCCTTTAACGATCTTGATGCAAAATAACAGAGCAGCACCTTGTACAAATCCTCTGGCGGATCCGGCGTGAATAACAATAAATATCTTGCCATCATAGCCTTGCGGTTTTCGTACACTCCTAATGTCTTCATCCTCTCATTATTTTCCTGGATTTCCTCCACGTTTCATCCATAAATACTACTTGCCCACGATTAGGTGAATTGATCTCTTTAGTGTATTGTTTAAGAAATTTAATTCGCATTTCTGCGATATAACTTTTTTTCCAATAAAGCTCTACGGTTAGAGTATTTTTTGAATTTAAATCCTAGCGACTGGATTGCACGATGAAGACTTCTGTCACGTATTAATATGTGAATGTTACGCATTTCTGCATTTAAACTTGCAACTGTGACATGTTTTTCTGTAAATAAATTAGTATGTCAAACATATGTAAGATTGTAACGTAATATTAGTTACTTTGTGCATACATATTGTATAACGATGTTTCAGGTAGACCGTCGGATTTTGTTTTTTTTTTTTTGCGTGGTCGGTTTTTACCCGGACTTGTTAAAGCAGGGTTAGATGCAGCTCAGATATACCCAAGGCGCTTGCTACACGCTGTAATTTCGTGATTGTAATGAATTAAGATATAAACACTTAATATCATACTTACTTCTTGGACAGCAGATACTGATATCAGAGAACATTTTCTTTAAAATGTGTAACAAATGCTGATTAAAAGAAGTAAATGTAGGAATTGAGGAAACACTGAGAAGGTAAACAAACAAATGGGGGTTATGTAGTATTAGTCAAATGAGAATTAAATTCATATGCATATAAAACAAATTGTTTTACGTTTATAGGTTCACTCTTTCGAATACATTTGCTTACTCATTACCGTATGTCGATTTCGTCAAATGCACTACAAATGTTCACCATCCTTATTTAGTTCACTGTTTTATATGAGAAGACAGTATAAACAAATTGGATAGCTATATTCATAAATTAATGACGTAGCGGTAATCACTCCTGGCGAGGACAATATAAGTCTTCACCCCTTCTTTCGTGCTTCTTCAGTAACTTTCTTTACGTATGAAACAAATGTACATAATTTCTTATAATGATTATATTACTTATATTTATCCACTACTGTATATTTTGCATAATTCCTTAACCTATCACACGTTAAATCACGTTTAACTGGTCTAGTCGTTAAATAAGTTTAGTCGCTATCATTAATAATTTTTTAGGTACACTATAACTTTTGGTGATTTGTCGTCTGTCACCTTATATAGTCCCTTAAAGGTTGCTTCCATTTGTTATCTGTTTCACTCTTAATTAACAGTTTTCCACTAAATTTATACTTACTATTAATATAATTATTATTATAAGTTTTTGTTATGAACGAATAAGTTTATAATTATTGTTTAATCCATTTTTTCTTTCTTTTGACATGATTAAATTGTCTCTTGCGTCACTCCATGATGATTGTGGTCTATACTTTAATTCTATCGGGTAACCCTCAAAATTGTATAGGACCTCTTTAAAACCTAAATTATCATGTGTTGGATTACAATTCGTACCTAACTAATTAACACGGTAAATATTTTGTTAAATATGTTCTAATACGACTTAAAAAATGTGGTCTTAATATTTACTTTAGCTGTATTCGTTACAGATATTGTGTCAAGTTACATAAGGAACTCATCAGTGTACTTTGCGCAAATTTTTTGAATTGAGTCTAATTCCTCTTCATCACAATTATTTACATTAATTAAAGCTAAAACTTTATCTTGCCGACTATAGGAAATTTCATTTTTACAGGGTTATATACTTTATGCTTGTTTCAATCTACATAGTCTGGTTTAAAAATTAAAGTTTTATTTGGATATTACTTATATTAAAAAATCTATAAAATAATTTATAAATTGGCATCTAAGTGGCATCAACGTTTCACAATTGTATTTTGACTCTCGTAGTATACAAACTGTTTTATTTTCTTTATCTAAACTTCAAATAAAGTTTTTATAATTTTTTATCACGTTCTATTCTAAAAAGATTCTTTACATACAAAATGAATTTACATAATTCCTTATAAGTCTAAGTATCGCAAAATGTTTCGAAAGTATGAATACCCCACCAAATTAGGTAAATTCCAGTTGCATTTCTCGTGTACATTATACAAGGGTTGTACCATTAGTTTCAGGTATAACATAGTAGACGTGGTTTATTTATAACTGCAATAAGTGACTACCTGAAACTGTATGTACTTCGCGGTCCATGGAAAATATTTCGCAAAATGTTGGATATCGCAACTGATTATTAAGTTTTTAACAAAATACGGATAAAACGTAAATATATTGCGAAACAAGAAAAGAAAAATTGAAGAGAATTGTTCCTCTGCTGCACGACAACAAACCTGCTCCGCTTTGAGAGATCGTGGCTTCTAACAACCAGGAATACCTGTTTAGATATTTCTCACTTCTTTGTTACTTCAAGAATCTATGAGGAATGCATTTTGAATGGAGCTCAAACCAGCTGTTTTAAGGCTATTGAAAACCGTTTACTGAAGTGTGTTGAGGTTAAGGAAAATGGTATAAATCATGTTTTCTGATTTCGTTTTCATTTCTTGCTATTCATGTATGCATCAGTTCAGTTAATTAAAGTACTATTGTGCCAGTTAAAAATCCGGGTGTAATGATTACAATCTTTAACAATTGTCGTATTTATTTGGTATCATTTTGTAACTACAATTATAAGAATATGGTCAAAATAAATACATCCGTTATCGTTAATTCCATGCAAACAAGTTGGGTCTATCTGTAGCGTAAAAGCTAAGTTACGTGTAATGTTACGCATGACTTGGTGTATGACAATTATTAGAACAATACTTTTGATCGATTTTAAAACACACTTAACTTCAAGTTAAGTTTAATTTTTAAGAACTAAATGAGTGTTAATTATAACTATAAAACAAAGGTTAGGTAAGCGCGTAAACCTAGCACTGTTTATGAATGCACTCACAACGTGACCTACGCAGATTGTTTGTTTTTCGTTAGTGCTTTTTTTTTAATTTGCACCAACACGTGCGATTGTCTTTCATAAAACACCTTCTTGTGCAACAACACCTGGTAGTAGAACCGATGCAATGCTGGCTTCCGATCTGACATAATCTGTACTTCGTTGGTGTCTTTATTTGTTTGTAGCTTCCAAGGAAACGACATGCTCTTGTATTGTGCTGGATTTCTACCCTAATTGGAAGTACTAAAGACATAACCTGCGCGGATTGTTAATATTTCGTTAGTGTCTCTTAGTGCTGTGCTGATTTTTTTATTTAAAGCCCCAATAATATGATCGGTTTATCTCGTTAGTGGTTTGTTAGTGTTAGTTAGTGCATTGCATTTTATACACACTCTATCATTTTCGAGCATTTTTTATAGTAACGGCTCCTTAGCCTTCCGTGGCACATCGTTAGTACTTCGTTAATGTCTCTGATTTGTTATGGCAATTGCCGTTACAGCCAGCACTGTAAAAGCGGATGCCACCAATTGTGCTGCTGCAATCTGTAAAGCATTAGTAGGCCCGGTCCCGTCGCTAGTCTCATGTGAAGGTTCTAACGTCCATCTGATAAATTATTGTTGTTGTTTTTACAATATTGCTATTTTCGTCATGAACGTATTACAAAAGACGATCCATTATTATACTAAAATAGTATTTTTTGTTACAAGTGCCTGAAATATATTTTTTGGGGACGAATCGTTACTGAGTTCGGAATAGCAGATAAGGCCGCAAATACTTTTTAGGTACGTATTACAAACAAAATTTTTTAGTTGAAGCTGCCGAAAACCACCCTAAAACACAGTAAAACGTCTTCTATGATTAATTTGATCAGGGCAATTATTCCTCGAAAGTAGGGAGTTTTGGATTTCAGTTGTTCACCGTGCTACTATGGTAAAACTGTAAACAGAAAAAGAGACTTTTTTGCACAAGGTGCAGAATCCCGAAAGAATTACTCAGAACGCAAAAAAAATTGTATCAATTTGTAGTATGGAACAATATTGCTTGATTTATCTGCATGTATTGTTGTCAATAATTGTAATGGCAACTTTTTCGGACTGAGTCCGAAAAGTTTCATTTTACGGACTCAAATGAGTCAATTTTTGGGAGCGTATACTAAAAAAATTATTATTATTAATAAAACTATTTTATAGAAGTTTTTTCAAGTTAGCATCTATACGCCTATTAACCTCTATCTAACATGAAGGTTTAAACGTCTATTTGACATTGATTATTATCGTTGCTTTACAATGTTGTCTATGGACGTATTACAGAGCTTGCAAAATTATCCTATAAAAATTTTTTTTTTCATTTTTTTTCCGCTTTGTAGGTGTAGCATTTTATTCGAAAATGTTTTTTGCTTTTCTAGAAAGTTAAGGATACTCGGTATGTTTAAGTGAAATAGAATATCTTTTAAGGTGCGTATAAACCTGCAACAAAACATCGTAACGTAACTTCGTTGCGCAACAGTGTTTGTTGCACGACGAAGTTGCGATGGGGTCCGCCGCGTATAGTCAGCGTGAAACATAGTGGCGTCCCATTTCAGTTCATGCAGTCCTTCAAGCAGCAAGATGGATATTGCTGCTTCAGCTTATATAGTTATGCACTATTTACTGAAAAACAAAAAACGTAGGGAAACACGTTGGTCGCAGACATAATTATATACAAGTAGAACTAGGTATGGTGTCCCCTACAGGCTTTGAGTATTTGGTCAATGAAATTGGACCAAAAATAGCACGAAAAGATACGAAGTGGAAAAAAACTATTTCTGTTCAAGGAAGGTTAGCATTAACTCTTCGTTTTTTGGCGACTGGGGGGGATTCCTTCACTAGGCTGCAGTATCTTTTCAAAATATCTAAACAATCGATAAGTGCCATAGTTCCAGAAGTGTGTAAGGCGCTCATAGACAAATTAAAGGAAAATATACAGGTATGTAATTTTATTAAATTACACACATAACAAAAATACTACTCGTATTTAATAAATACAATCATAATTAACTGTAGTTCAACATAACTGTTTTTACTCAATGGCGGGCATGTCAAAATTCTCCGTAAATGTTGGTGGGGAATGGGCGGTAACGATGGCAGATGTTGAATAAGTAGGTGTAATGGGAACTTGATGGAGATCGCTGTGATAAATACTGGGGAGTCTAGGATTGTGAGAAAGGAGAGCGGTTATAATCAAAATCTGGTTATGCAAATCGGGAATTGTGAGGATTAGAATGTTGAGGAGTGCTGGAGGTGGTCATAGAACCCCCTGTCCGCGTCAAATAAAATATTCATAATGGCTTGTTGCACCGCAGTCTGCGCTACATTAGAATATTTTTGAAGTTTCGTAACCGCAAGGTGTCCAAATATCTCATTTTGTTCTTGCTGTGCAAGCGCCATTGATGCTTTACAAAAGAGGCATCCAACTTCTCATTAGCTGCATGCTTCCTTTTGCGAGTTGTAGGGGCAGGAGCCATCTGAGCTGGAGGATGCCTTTCCACAGACACTGGAGTATCTTGCGTCTCCTGCGACTCCTGATTCTCTTTAGACCCCAGACTATTTTCTACCGAAGCAGAATTATCGGAGGGATCATCATCTGCATCATCTTCGTCTTCGCCTTCAGTGATGCCAATCTATAAATAACGCATTGTTAGAGAAAAAATTGGTTAAAGGATTTTTTTTGTTTATTCCGAACTGGTGCAGAATTTGATTGTATCACATGATTTCGTTACAGTTACCGAATACATCAGAAGGATGGTTAGAAGTGGCAAAAGAATATAATGATATTTGGAACTTTCCTTATTGCATTGGAGCCCTGGACGGCAAACATGTCATTTTGCAAGCACCGATTAATTCGGGAAGTGAGTTCTTCAATTACAAATCGACCTTTAGCATAGTTCTTTTTACATTGGTCGATGCTCATTACAACTTTTTGTACGTGGATGTTGGAGGTCAGGGACGCATTTCAGATGGTGGTATATTCAAACATTGTTCCCTGCATAAACAACTCCACCAAGAGAACTTAAATTTGCCACAAGCAGAACCTTTTGGTGATAGCCAACGCGACCTTCCATATTTTTTTATTGGGGACCAAGCATTTGCGCTGACTGACAGTTTAATGAAACCGTTTTCGGGGATGCATCCAAAAGGATCATTGCAAGGGATCTACAATTACAGATTGTCTCGCACACGGCGCGTCGTGAAAAATGTATTTGGAATTGCCTCTGCTATTTTTAGAGTACTCCGCAAACTGATGTTGCTAGATCCTGACAAAGCTAAGCTTATTGTAATGGCAATAACGCATTTGCATATATTTTTTAAGGAAGAGTTCTACTTCATGTTCCCTTTATACCCCAAATGGATCATTCGGTACAGAAATAGATGGGACTTTAGTAGACGAAGCATATAGAACCATTGAGCCTATGTCTTCGTTACTTCCTTTAAGAAGAAAACCATCTACAGACGTTAAAGTAATTCGAGATGAATTAGCGGATTTTTTATTATTTAATTACACTTACCTTTTCCTATTCCTCCACTCTTTTTTATTTTTGCCTTTTCCCGCCTAAGCGCCGAGAGTAAAGTATTCATCTTTTTTTTTGCACTCTTCAGCACTTGTGTGCAATTTTTCGGCAATTTCTTTCCAAGCGTCATTTTTTTAAATTACATTATATTTGGGCATCCCACAAAATCTCTTTGCTTCGATACATTTCGATAAAATGAAGGGTTACTTCTTCAGTCCACTCCATACTGCACCGATATCTAGATTTTACTGAGGAAACGGAAATATAAAATATGTTCGCAAACCAGTCCAAACGTACAACGTAGTCGCGCAACATTTCTTTGATGCGACGCTGAAAGACCGACAACCGGTGGGACGCTGCGGTGTTACGCTGTTACGGAGTTGCGATGTTGCGGACTAGCGTCCACACTTGAGACGCGACGATGTTATGTTACGATGTTTTGTTGCATGTCTGTACGCGGCTTTACATGTTTTTCTTTAACGCAATTTCAGAACCAGAACAAGTGTGCAAATTTTTGACCCACACATTGGTAAATTTTTGATTTTACCATGATAGGTGATTATTTCTTTTGGTAAGTGTAGGTAATACTAAACTAGGATATAATTATGTACTGATTTGCCGCATTAATTAATTTGGAGCTGTATAACTTCGAAAGAAGTAAAGAAGTAAAAGCTAATTACATAATTTAATTCGTAATTCTTTTACTATGCATATTTATGCTGAGAAATTGTTAAGACTTATGTTTATTATCTGGCTTCGCCTCGTCAAGCCATTCGATTAAAGTTATACAATTATTTTATCATGCTTATCTCTTTACCAGAACATTTTTCTTTAACATGAACTTATTTGTAAATGCTGCTCGTGCAGAGTTACACTATTTGTGTTTATTATTTTATGTGCCCCTTACATTCTGCAGGACTACATTTGTTTTATTTATTCTGTTCATTCACTTTCGGCGGACTTTTAAGATTTTGTGGAGACTGCTAATCCATGCTGGTCAATAGAGTATGTTCACTATTTTCTCGGTATTCACATCTTTTCAAGTTGTAATTCAGAAAGTGTAAGATGAATGTAAGAAAGCGTAAGTTATATTTCAGAAAGCGTAACTTATAATTCAGATTAGAAAATTGAATTTTAGAAAGCCTAAGATGTAATTCAGATTAGTGAACTGTAATTCAGAAAACTTACCATGTAATTAAGATAAGAAAATGTAATTCAGATTAGTAACTTGTATTTCAGAATGCGACAGTTGATTTTCAGAAATCGTTATATGTTATTCAGATAATATTAGTTTAGTGAATATTTGTTATTAAATTTATTGAAAATTATTACATATGATCAGCAGATTATACCTATAAATTATTTTTAGATAGAAAAAATTATTTGTAATATAAAATGGTTTTTCTCAAATTTTGAATTTTTTTTTAACAAAAACTCTTATTCTACATATCAACCAAATTAAAAAATTAAAAGAAATGATTTAATAAACCATTCCTTTCAATTTTTATAAAACTGTAATATTATAAAAAAAATTTCTTAAATTTAATTTTCGTTTTAAGTGAATATAAATATAAACAAAACAAAACAAAGGCAATACCATGAACGTAACAATACTTAATAATATATGTTTAGCACAAACATAAATAATAATATAAAAACTTTTGTCCTACAATCATATCTTCCAGCGCTAAAGCTGCAGCATGATGAGTGGTACTATGTTGTGCAGCTCTAGCACAATCATCCCGAACTATTGCTTTTGTTGCTTGGTTGATGATGCCTTCCAGATGTTGGAGTCTCTGCTCTCCAATACCACAGCCTACCACTGAAGGAATTCGAAGGGTTGTTCTTACGTAAGATTTTATTTTGGACCAACTTTTCAATCGGGTTGAACATTGGGGAGTATGGTGCCAGTCGTAAAAGTGTAGCATCCGTTCCATCCAAAACATTTTGTAGTCTTGAGTGACAAGGTGCATTATCGCAAACAATGACCAAATCTTGTAGTTGGTTTCCAAGATTTTGCCGTTAATGCAATAATGATGCCACCAAAGCATTGGCTAAATTAGATGTGCAGGAACCTCTTCTTTGTTCCATGGCAACTGTACTTGCAGCCGATATGGCCCCAGTCAAATGAGTATTGGGACTTCTTGAAGCAGGAAGCTCCTGAACAGCTCTGGCGCCACGTCGAGCCCGTCCACTTGTACGGTGGCAGAACAAATTAAAATTAGTTTCATCTAACCAAACGATTTGTTTTCTGTTTCTTATAAAATCATTAAGCGCTAAGACATATTACCTGCGTTTTCCCTTATTTGCGAGGGTTTTCTTCGTATTTGGTTGGTAATGCACTTGTTTAATTGTAAACATCCTGCCTTACAAATAATTTCCTATTGTTGATGGAACTTTCTGAAAATGTTGTAAAACTTTTCCTTTTAACTGTTTTAAAGTGCAGCCGTTGTCTTCTTCTACCCAGGATATCATTTCATCAATTTCAACCTCTGATAGACTTTTTGGTTTAATGCCTTCTTTAGGTAACATTGTACTCTGACCAGATTTAACCCAATGAAAAGCTGTTTAATAGCTCACGGCTAGTGATTTGGCCAGAGTTATCCTGACTTCTCCTTTATTACCACATTCAACCACTCTAATTCTGCCTTACTCAATATGTTTTTGTATCTATGTATAAAATTGTTTAATGTAATTTAATTTTAATTCAATGATACAAAATATATGTATTTACATACTGTTTCCTTTGAATATCCTCACTTCCAATCAATAAAACTCGGTATAATGGGCAGTTTTGATTTTCAATATTTGTGATAATTGGCACGGCACATTTTGAGTGTAAAAGTGTAAATTTTGAAATATATTTTTCAACAATGACAGTCACTAAGCTCAAAAAATTTAATTTGAGTTAAAATCAACGCCTTCTGTATTATATATTTCAAATTCTAAATTACACACTTTTTCTGAATTACATTTTACTTATCTAAATTACATGTTATGTTTTTTGAATTAAAACTTACAAATCTAAATAAATAAATAAATAAGTTACGCTTTCTGAAAAACAATTTATTAATCTGAATTACATGTTAGCCTTTCTGAAATACAATTAAATAATCTGGATTACATGTTACGTTTTCTGAATAACAACTTACTCTTTCTGAAATATAACTTACGCTTTCTTAAATTCATCTAACACTTTCTGAATTACAACATGAAAAGGTGGTCTACTATACGGGTGGTCATTTAATCTGAAACTTCTGTTTTTTTTCAATGGGGACATCTATTGACCTCTAGATAATTCCAAATTGCAGTTTCCTATATTTATATTCGATTTTTTAAATTTGACCAAATCGATTAGAATATGCGTACTTGGTTTATAACGCTACAAGGAAGCTTTGACTATTTTTCCATGCTGCATCAAAATTTAACCTTTAGGTTATGGCGTATTCAGTTGCAGAAGCGGTTAAAACGCATTTTTCTTTAGAAATAAGCAATATGCCAGAACAGGGAACTAAGGTTTGAGGAGGTGCATACATGGCTGTGAACGTACATGTGTGCTCATGAGATTTATTTTTAACACTATTCGAACGTTTGGGGGCGCCCAGTTTAAAATATTTCCTATTTCTAGAGCACCATGGCCATTGTAAACCTCACGCATTCAGTTCTTCTCCAACGAATTTAATTTGCTCTTGAACTATACGTAATAATTTTTCACACTTGAAAATTTAATGAAGCAGAATAGAACAGGTATAAACAACATAAAAGAATTGTGATTGTAACTGTTTCTTTGAACTGTATAATATGCTCTTATTTAATATTATACTTGAAATGATTATTGTATTTTTTTTCAAAATCGGTATCGGAAGTTGAATAGAAATAAGTTAATAAAAGTAACTATTATAATGTAATCGTTTTTGAAGTGCTTCCCTTTTTATTCATAATTGACTATTGACACCTTTTTTTATGGAACTTTTGCTACAACACAAACATATACATTTTATTTATTTATTTATTTTTTGCTTCTAACTAGAGTTTTAATAAGATGCTCCTGTTAAATAAATCATAACATTTGTTCGTTCTCATAATACAAGCTCATCATACAAATCGGAAACGTTTTCGAACGAGTTAAGATTTATTTCAAAGCTTTGATCGAGTTTGTGGTTGTATTTCTCTATTTCCGATTTTGATGACAGTGAGTACGAAATCACTTTTAACCTTTGTGACACTTCAGCACTTTATGAAATTGCTTTATTATTCCATGGAGATACGTTTCTGTCGTTTGACACTTTGAGCTTGTTTAAGGAAATGAATTGATGAAATGCTTAGTTTGGGTTTTTAGACCATATAAAAGTGGCAATAAAATTGATAAGGGTATCATTAAATAATAAAAAATATGAAATTTTTCGTCTCAAAATCTCCATAATACTAAACTTAAAAATCTTTAGTGCGAGAGGAAATAAAGTAGGCCGCAATACTAAAATTAAAATTTAATACTATACGACAGTTGCTATTTATAAATTCAACCTTAGGCTTAATAATTTTACAATCTCGTCCTAGTTGAACGGTTACCTGTTTGATTATAAATCCTAACCCTTTTAATTATTGGTTTATTGATAATTCATTATTTAAACTTTCGTCTCATTAATTACATATTATTGTGTATTTTATGGTATTTATAACTTATTTGTTGTTGTTGTTTCTAAATTTACAAATAATACAAATGCCCTTTTCATTCAAAATGTTATTTCACAGCTAAAATTACTACATGTCTTACTGTAAGTAAATATGAATGAAAAGAAGAAATGGATTAAATTTTCTGCTTCTTAGTATTTAAATTAGCCTCTCTTTTCGACCTACAGGAGGATAGTAGTTGGTCTAAGTGCAACTTTATTATTAACATTCAGTAAACAATCTGAATTGGGGTATCAACCATTACTGACTAAAGTACACACAATAACTACGTCAAGCGTTAGGAGTTTGATTCCCGAAGATTTAAACAGCCTTCAGGCTAGGTTGTTTACAACTATACGATGCTCTCGAACCCAAAACCTAAATTAATTATTTTGAGTAAGGAATAAAATAAGATTTACAATTATATTCTTCTATTTCAGTGTTACAATGATCATGTTGTATAAATCAAAAGTAGTAATACAATAAAGGATTTTATTTGTTACTCAATAGTCAACATGTATTAATCTAACTAAACTTAAGCTACGTAAAATCATTTTTACAAGCTACTAACTTGAAAAAATATTTTACAAGTCAACTGACGTTAATAGCAGGTGTATGTGCGAACGTAATTTGACAATTAGTAGTAATAGTTGAAGGCACGCCTAAAGAGATATTTAGAAATGTCATTATAAATAAATTCACATTATTCATTCTCATTATTAATGTATTTTACGAATGAATAACAAATAAAATGTATTACATTAGTAGAAGGGGGTCACTTGAGCCTGTGACGTCATATTCAAATGAAAGTGTTGGTGGGAGGAGTGGGGTTGTGGGTGGGGGATTGGGTGGGGGTTGGAATGAGGTCTTTTTGGCAGTTCATCCTCTAGAAGTAGGCAAATGCGCGCGGAGGGGGCCGGGTGGGGGTAGTCACGCGATGCTAGGGAGGGACGAGTTGTAGTCACGTAACCGGATGGGGGTAGGAGTGGGGGCGGTCAAAGTCCAATTATTTTAATTATGAGTCATAATCAAACTTCGCGACTATTTTGTTTTTAATTATAACGTCACAATCAAAACCCACCGCCGTTTTGTTTTTAATTATGAGTCATAATCAAAATTCTCCACCACTTTGTTTTTAAGTATTACGTCATAATAAAATTCCGCAGCATTTTGATTTATTGAGTCATAATCAAAGTCCCCTGTCTTTTTGTTTTTTAATTGTTACGTCACAATCAAATTTCTCCGCCATGTTGTTTTTAATTATTAGTCATAATTAAATTTTGGAGGTAGCCACCTAGGGAACGAGCGGTGCAGGTTAAAGTTCAATTATTTGAATTATGAGTCATAATCAAATTTCTCCGCCATATTGTATTTAAATTATGACGTCATAATCAAACTCGTCGGCTATTTTGTTTTAATTATGAGTCATAATCAAATTGTGGTAGTCACGTAGGTAAGAGGCGGGGCAGGACAACGTCCAATTATTTTGTTTTGGCGGGAAATTTGAATTGTATTCTAATAAGGGTTGCCAACACTAACTTGCAAGACAGGTATAGAACGCAGGAACTTGCTCGAGGGTCTTCACCCCCTGTTACGGATCACATTTTAATTACGAGTCATAATCAAATTCCTATCACAGCCCTTTTTAGATCAATCACAATCAGATCAATCTCAATCAAATCAGCAAGTACATGCAAATATCTGTAATCGTAATGGTTGGAAATTTGAAATAGATTTCTAATAAGCGGCCCTCACACTATCTCATAAGACAGCTATAGGCCTCCGGAACATATTCTCAGGTCTTCGCCTCCTGTCTGGCCCCCGATTACTTGTGACGCTATCTACTGGTGTATTTTTAATACTAATGATTTTTTTCTGTAATGAGAATGGAAAAATGATAATTAAAATATTTTACATGCAAGATCTGGCTTATCGGAAACACCTCTGTCAAAAAGGGTCTTAGATTTATAAGCAAGTCTGAACGTCCTAAGTCGTTATTAATCTGTTTTTAGTTATGATTCATGATTAAATTTTGACAGCCATTTTGTTTTGGCGGGAAATTTGAAATAGTAACTTCTAATAAGGGGCCCTCATGCTATCTCATAAGCCAGGTATAGGACACAAGAACTTGCCCTCGTATCTGTGCCCCAAAATTCCGCAGCCTACTTGCTTTTAATTATGAGTCATAATTAAATTTTGCATGTCGGCCATCTTGGAGCCCATTTTTGTTTTTGGCGGGAAATTTTACATTGTATTCTCATAAGGGGGCCCTCATACTAACTCATAAGACAGTTGTAGGACACCGGAGCTTATTCCAAGGTCGTCGCGTCGCGCCTTGTTAGGTTTTCGCCCCCTTGGCAGGAAATTTGAAATTGTATTCTAATAAGAGGCCCCCATACTATGTCATAAGACAGGTAGAAGACGCCGGAACTTGTTCTCGGGCCTTCGCCTCTTGTCAAAAGACCGCAATTAATCAAATCAATCAATCGACCAATAAAATCAGCCGAAGTATATCAAACAAATCACTCTTGATCAAATCAAACAATTAGATCAATCAAAGCAATTAACCAAATCTGTCAAATCAATCTCAATCGAATCAAACAAGAAACTAAGCTAACCTTCAGGTACCGATTCTCCCACTGTACATACCTAGCTCCTATGAGCGACCGCTTACTTTGTAGATAAGACTAACCGACACTCAGAGCTGGTACTCTCCCTAAACGTGAGTGCACCGGCGTGGGAAAACAGTTGATCATCCGCACACTACTCTCAATCAATTCAATCTCAATCAATCAAATCATACTTACAGCTTGCCAAAATCAGCTTACAATTTAAAAATACTGGTTTGTCTTAACTTGTAGCTTGCTGAAACAACCACAATTCAAAAATACATGAGATAGACTTCGTCATTATTGTCAATATACGAGCAGCAAATTAGTGTGTAACATTATTGCCGTGTTTTGCATACAGTGATAAAAATACGTTTTTAGTTAGTTGAAAATGCCTATACAATAACAAGTATATAACTAAACTCCAAATCAGACCACTATATTATTTTACATACAATACCTCTAGCAAAAAAGAGACCTAGATTTGTAAACAAGCCTTTACTGTAAATGGACAAATGCCCCGGAGGCAAATAAACAAGCTGACTTTCGTTTCCAATTTTGATAATACACATATGATTTGAAACTAACTATACAACAACAAATATAATCAAACTTGAAACCAGGCCTCTAGCAATTAAATAAAGTAAATAAAATAAGAGTAAGGATTAAAATAAAAACAAGCACCTTGACAGAGTGTTTACCCTGCTTACATGCACTTTCGGCGTCTTGTTTATAACTGAATAATATGAAGTACTTAACGCCTTCCAGCAATCATTAATATAAAGTAATTATTTTCTGGATTTCCGCAGTTATGTAACCACATTAATAACCTTTCACTATTCAAGTGTTTGTGACGTCATCTAGTGGTGTATTTTTAAACCTGCGAATGTTTTCTGTAATAGAAGTTGATCCGGCTCGTCTCTCTCTCTCTCATGGAATATCAAAATTTGACACTTATGTATGTATTATTATAAAACGACATTTACCGAAACCTGTAACTTCAGATGACATCATAAATATTTTATCCTATTTTCATGGTTGTCCTGAAGCTTTCACCAGAAGTGGAGAAGAAGATTAACTGATGGTTCGATTCAAAGGATCTTGGATAACTATGATATGCACTCATACAATTTTACAAAAGTTTAAGCCTTGAAATCAAAAGATCATCTAAATGGAATACACCATTGTGAAACCATTCTGATCGGCATCCAAGCAGATACTAAGTTTTGGTTTTAATGTTGTTTGCCTTTTGAAACATAACCGAATAAGATTTCTCATTTACGTTGAACCGTTAAATTCTAACAACGGAGTTGTTCGAAATGTATTGGACCGTGGCATTGTCCTGCAAACTCACCCGACCTTACGTCGCCAGCGAGCGATCAGTTGCATTGAAGAGCTAGATGCCAGTAAGATATGGAGAGCCACAAATGAATCTGTGAGTATCCGTTTTATGAACGTTTTAAGGGAAATGCTTCCAGCGCATGTAATCTTGTTGCGCGGAGGCTTTGCTCCATGCGACTTTTCTCTGCAACTAGCAAAATCTAAGGTCTACGAACACCGTCCACAAAACACTGACGAATTTGGAAGAAGCAATACGCCAAGAAATTGAATCAAATGAGACGAGTAGTGCAAGCCTCCAGGAATCCGCTGCAAGCGTTTATCGAAAAAATGATAATCTAATCTACAAACCCTTATGACAAAAACGGTATCCCGTAAATATTGTAACAAACGTCGGGAAGTGAAAGTATACCTCGAAATATGAAAAAAGTTCCTATGAACGTACCCTTGAAGATGCGTCGTTTATTAGATACAGGTCGTTAAAGAATAGTTTTTTTTTCATTTTTTGCCCGTAACTCCTAAAATATTAAAGGTACATAAATGAGATTCGATTGACTTATAAGGAATGAAGAGTTGTGCAACGTATGAGGTAATTATTAAATATGCAGAGGCGTAGATATAGGGGTCATTTGAAGTATTTAACCCTGTAACTTCTACCTCACTGGCATAAGTCGTTTTCGGGAAAGTTGGAACATTACGATATATATATATATATATATATATATATATATATATATATATATATATATATATATATATATATATATATATATCTTGTTCCCGGCATTTATTAGTTGCAAATTAACAATATAGTAGAATTCACAATATTTTAGAAGCGAATTTCCAAAATACTGTCATTATTTAAATGACAGTTTAATTTGAAACTTTTCAAATAAACATGAATAATTTTGAATATTTAGCCGATATGTGTTTGTATACAGAACGGTTTCCTAACCGTCAACCTCCGTACCATTCAACTTTTGAAATAATTCATCGTCGATTAAGAGAATATGGTTCGTTGAAACGTCCTGGTGGTGCTGATCGTCCAAGAATAATTCGCACGGTAGCTCTTGAATATGCAATTTTAACCGAATTAATAATCAGCCCGATACTAGCATTCGTGTATTGGCAAATTTCTTGAATGCTAGCATTGGTATATGAAATGCCAGTACTAAACCAAGAAGATCTTCTGGCAAGGGTGATAGCAGAATTTGGAAAAATTATAGATAACCCTGATATGCTTCGAAGAGTGTACCGATCCATGATTCGTCGAGGTAATTTATGCATTGAGCAAAATGGAGCGCATTTTGAGAATCTATTGTAATAATTTTTTTTTAAATAAAAATCATTCCTCATTTTATCTTAAGTTATTATTGTGCATCAAAAAGAGATTGAGTCTTTAGGTGCATCATCTTATAATATTCAAATTTTCTCGAAAACTACTTACTTTAGAGCTTTACACAAGGTAAACATTTTTCGTGTAAAAGACTTTTTAGATATTCAAAAACTGCCACTGAAATTCATTTTATGCCAGTGACGTAAAAGTTACAGGGTTAAATACTTGAAATGACCCCTGTATTTACGCCTTTGACATAGTTAAAAATTACCTCATACGTTGCACAACTCGTCATTCCTTATGTTATTTTTAATAATTTTTTGAAACTTTCGAAATATTTTACCTCGATATTAAAGGCGTTTACTGCAATCAAGTCTGCGTCGGTTTAGGTTTTCATTTTTATTAAGTTTGAGAAAAGAATTCCCATACTTTCCAGGTAAGAGCTATTTTGAAAGTTCCTCTTTACAAAGTGTTTTCATACCGTACTAATTTAAAGGCAGTGACTTTACCGTTCTAATTGTTTCAGAAGTATATGCTATTGTACAGTGTTGGGTTTTTCACGGTATCTTGGTTATGGGTGAAGATAAAGGGGTGCGGTTTCCCAGTATTGTGCTACTTTTTGCCGAACCATTGATGCCATTTTCATACTTGTTATAGCCTACTTCGTTTTATAGGTATAATTAGTTTTTGTTCAATTTTGTCCCCCCTCCTGTGTTTCGGTTATTTTAAAAGCCACCGAAAAGGTAAAAAGATGATGTCGATGGAATACTTTCGGCGTATGTTTTAAAATATGCTTTTTTAAATGTCACCCAAGCTTGTATGTTTTTAACAGTCTACATATGTTTACTTATAGAATGTGCCTGTTTTAAAGCTTTTGCGCGATAGTGGGTGTGTATTTTTTTAAGCAACTAAGAAATTCGTGTTTTAGTCGTTCGTTGATTCGGAATACAAATCCCTCTCAAGAACGAATCCGGTTATGAAATTTATGAAAAGTGGATCGTTTGTTTGACAAAAAAGTAGCATATTATTGCGTAAACTTCATCCCTCCATTTTCACACATAAACGAAATTGTAACAATTCGTTTTATGCAGCATAACGGGTAGACCACTTTTCATACTTCAATCCATTTAAACGCCGTATTAGGATATTTCTGTTTCAAAATTTGACGCATTAGGTGCACATTGACGTGCTCATTTTCACCTTATATTATACGTCAGTAAATCTATTGTATTTACACATTTTTTATGTTTAATTTTAATCTAATTGCTATGGATCTTGATATTTCTTTGATGGTTTACTAGTTCTCAATAAATAGCGTTCATTATTCTTTTAAATTTGTCATAGTTTACGAAAAAATGATAATCTAATCTACAAACCCTTATGACAAAAACGGTATCCCGTAAATATTGTAACAAACGTCGGGAAGTGAAAGTATACCTCGAAATATGAAAAAAGTTCCTATGAACGTACCCTTGAAGATGCGTCGTTTATTAGATACAGGTCGTTAAAGAATAGTTTTTTTTTCATTTTTTGCCCGTAACTCCTAAAATATTAAAGGTACATAAATGAGATTCGATTGACTTATAAGGAATGAAGAGTTGTGCAACGTTACCTTTTCAACACGCCACTCCCCAACTAAAGCGTCCCCTGTTGTAACGTGGTAACAATTTTTCTTTTGACTGAAGACCGCGTGCTCTGTGATGTTAAACAAAACACTATCAATGTAACGTTGTAATTGATACACTTGGTGGCTTTACGTTATTTGATATTAAATGACAAGGTAATGTCGATATCTTCGATGGTTTTTTTGTAACGTATTAAATCTTTTTCTTCCCAAAGTGGGCTTTATGTTTTTACTCGTCATAGTGACACGTGAGTAACAAGCATTTTTCTGAAATAGTTAATTAAAAATGACAACACTTTTAGGCGGTTTTTTTCTGCTTCTTATTCTGTTGTGATTCTATGTGGTTAATATGGTAAATTTAAACAACTTAATTTTCACCACTCATCCACGAACTAAAATAATTGCAGTTTGTAAGGAAATTTTTTTCGAATTGTCATTTGTTTGCAATTTACGGCTTTTTTTAAATTTTCTTTTTAAATAACTTCTGCAGTTCAAGGTCGATTAGTCTCTCATTTGACATACTTACTAATTAGATCAAGTTCTATTGGAGCAGTAATAAAAAAGTTCCATTATGCGCCGTTAGAGGGCACTTTACCTAAAACTCAAAATTTGTTTTGTTGATAACTTTTTTCTCTTGCCAAACATCGCAAAAATATAAGCATTATTATAAAGAGAAACAATATTAGAAAAAATTATGTGCTCTTTATTCAAGCCGATAAATGCAACCGTTTAGTCAGAAATCGCTATTAAAGTTTTATTAAAATATCAAATGTTGATAATTCCATTCGTTAATTAACCGAGTTGGCATGCTTCAAATAATTGTTATTAATACTCTTAATACGAATTATCACGAACATTGTTTAATCTTCATATAAGTTTGATTTTTTACGATAATAATTTGGAAAATGGCTCAGCAATACTCAAGTACTGAATACCGTGACATGCATTTTTGTTATGGACAAGCAAATGGTAATGCAGAACAAGCCGTAGCTTGCAAACAAATGACAATCCGAAAAAAAATTTCGTTACAAACTGCTATTATTTTAGCTCGTAGAATCCCCTCCCGGAGTTTCCTGATGGACTTTTAGAACACCCTGTATGTATATATTATATATATATATATATATATATATATATATATATATATATATATATATATATATATATATATATATATATATATACCAGGTGTCTAGAATCTACCCACGTTCTATGGCTATCTTTGTTAATATAAGAGATACAGAGTCGGTTAAATTAGCATAGTTGGGCAGAATTACATGATAATTCAAATACCGATAAGAAAATTCAACATTGTTGCCAACTTTCTAATATATCTGAAAATAACTAAAAATCGTCCAAATTTTCAACCGGCTATATCTTTTTTGATATTTAAAATACGAAAAAGCTACAAGAGAGACTTTTGATAACTATTTTTATGAAAAATGGGAAAATGTGAATAAAAGATTTTTTTAGTAATTATTTTTCGAGCTACAACCCAAACATACATTTTGCTAAATGGCAAGTATAGGTGACTATGGACTCATTCGATGGCATATTTTTTTCTGATTTCAACAATGTTTGTATGTTTAATATTATTAGTTAACTCACAATTTTAAAAAAAAGGTAAGTAATTATAATATTTATTAAACAAATTAAAGAGTGCCGTGAATATTTAAGTAACAAAATAGTCTCTTTGTACTACTAAATTTGTGGAAACAACAAGAACTAATGTACTACATTACCAAAATAAAAAAATTCTAAATAAATTTACCTTACAACGAAGAGTAACAGCAAAAAATATAAACAGATAACGCAATCATAGAAGTGCTTAAAAATGCCCTCCATTATTTTGAACACACATTTGACATCGTTTTAAAATTTCGTTTTGAACTTTTAATAAACTTTGGGTTCTAATTTGTTGTATAAAAACACGAATTTTATTTTTTAAATGTCTAGGTTACTCGATACACTTTGCCTTTAATTGCACACCACAAGAAAAAGTCCAGGGGTGTTAAGTCA
This sequence comes from Vesta saturnalis, assembly GCA_036346205.1. NCBI lineage: Eukaryota > Metazoa > Arthropoda > Insecta > Coleoptera > Lampyridae > Vesta > Vesta saturnalis. The sequence goes on from JARFJB010001344.1 coordinate 520,061, forward strand.
AGCTATTGGACCTCGATTTCCTATCCAATTATTAAAACGTTCCTGTAAATAGTTACACACAAGTAATCCATGGTGTGCTGGTGCCCCGTCGTGTTGAAAATAATTCAAATTTTGAATTACGTTCAAGTTCGTTTCGTAAAAAAGTTAGATACCTTTCGGAATTTAAATTGTGTTCATAAAAAAACGGCCCAAGGATTTTGGTACCAATAATACCGCACCAAACGTTTACTGAAAAAGCATATTGATCTCTCCTCTCAACAGTAATATGAGTATTTTCTTTGGACCGTTGGATATGATTTTTTCTATTGAAGATGCCGTTGTTTGTAAATTTTGCTTCATCGGTAAAAAGAACGGTTTTCGAGAATTGATTGTTTGCTCGACTTTTATTAATCAACCCCGTAGCAAACCGTAATCTTTTCTGATAATCTTCAACATACAATGTATTTCCTATATGAAAATGATATGGCTTAAAATTATTTTGTTGCACTCGTTCACAATTTCACGAAGATATGTAGTAGGTTTAAATACGACGTAAGCTAAAGCACGTTCTTCTGTTTCTGTGTTAATATTAATTTTGAATATTAAAAAAGATTAGTTATTTTCAGATATCTTAGAAAGTTGGCAACACTGGTGAATTTTCTTATCGACATTTGAATTATCATGTAATTCGGCCCAACTTTGCTAATTTAACCGACTCTGTATCTCGTATAATAGCAAAGATAGTCACAGAACGTGGGTAGATTCTAGACACCCCGTGTGTGTATATATATTATATATTTTTAGATATATATATATATATATATATATATATATATATATATATATATATATATATATATACCGGGTGTAACTGGATCATGGTACACCCCACTTTTCTCCTTTCGTTTTGAAGATAATAGATTGAAACTTGGGATATCCTATATACATAATAACCAGCACTTTTGACATAATAAGCGATTTTTGTTCATTTCCGGTTTCGCTGGAAGTGACATTAACTTTCGATTTTTAAATGGAACACCCTGTATATTATTGCATTTTTGAATTCTGCACGATTTTCTGAATCCAACGATGCCAAATAAGTGACATTTCAAACGTCAGTATTTTTTATAATATAATTTTTAGTGTTCCATTTAAGTGTGCCATGACGGTTCCGATTTATTCTAAATGACCAATGTAATGGTAGTAAAATCGAAATCCCCTCAAAAATACTAAATTACGTAATTTATGAGCAAATAATGTTCATCAAAATGCTTTTTGGGGCGAAACTCATTTTTTTCAAATGGAACGATATTGGTACCGTGGTAACATTTATTAGTACTATTACTAAGGAACTTATTCATATGCCTTATTAAAATGTGCGATAAATACAAACAGAATTACAGCTAAAAGAAAATAAGAAAATACAATTTATTTATAATTATCTTGTTATACATAAGGTGGCTTTGGAATAGAAAAAATGAACACAAAACATTACAACAGTTGTTCAAAATGCTACCCATTAACGTCAATGCACTTCTGAACTCGTATCGCCGTCTCTCGAAGAACGTTCGCCAATTGCTGGGCCGTTATGCTATTAATTCCGCGTCTTGTACGTAGCTCCTACGTGTATTAGTACTATTACTAAGGAACTTATTCATAGGTATGTCTTATTAAAATGTGCGATAAATACAAACAAAATTACAGCTAAAAGAAAATAAGAAAATACAATTTATTTACAACTTTCTGTAGGGAAGATAAGAAGTAAGGTGGCTTTGAAAACAATGAAAATTTAGCTTGTCAAACATTTGTTGGTTTATCGGTGTTTTTATTGTGTCTTTAAAAATTATTTAAAATTTTTGTTAATTGTGTTCACAATGCCGCCAATTTATACAAGAGATGAAAAAGTGGACGTGTTAATTATTTACGGGGAATGTAGAAAAAATGCCGTGGCTTCTGAAGATCTTTATGGCGAACGGTATCCTAATAGACAATGTCCAACGAGAAATTATTTTCAAGGTCTTGAAAATCAATTTCGAAGAGAGCCGAACAATGATCCCGAAGAAAATTTCATTGTTGACGAAGGAACGGAAATTAATGTTTTGGCTCGAGTAGAAGTTGATAAAACAGTTTCTTTAGGGCAAATTGGGTTGGAATTGGAAATTAGTCACCAAACGGCAAGCCGAATTTTGCACAAATACCACTATAAATCTTTAAAATACCAATTGCACCAGCACTTGTACGAAAATGATTACGAACGTAGGATAGAATATTGCAATTGGATTTTGCAGAATAACGTGCAGTCAAACAATGATTTTTTGGGAATGATTTTATTTTCGGACGTGTCTAGGTTTACAAGTTTGGGATTATTTACCGGCAAAATACAAAATATTGGTCACAAGAAAATCTAAATTTATTACGGGAGGGTAACTTTCAAGTGCGGTTCGGTTTCAATGTTTGGCTTGGAATAATCGGTAGTAGAAACATTGGTCCAATAATATTTGAAGGACCCCTGACTGGTGCCAGATACTTGAGATTCCTGCAAAATGATATTGAGGAAATTTTAGATGAGTATCTTTGGATTTAAGATGGCGCTCTTCCCCATAATTCAAGGATAGTAATTGATTACGTTCAACAGAGATTCGGAGAAAATGAAATTTCCACTAATGGTCCTGTGAGGTGACCGCCAAGGTTACCTGATTTAACACCCCTTGATTTCTTTATCTGAGGTCATTTAAAAAATATTGTCTACGCAACCGCCGTTACAACTCGTGAAGACCTGGAGCTACGTGTAAGACGCGTAATTAATAGCATAACGGCCCAGCAATTGGCGAACGTTCTTCGAAAAACGGCGATACGTGTTCAGAAGTGCATTGACGTTAATGCGCAGCATTTTAAACAGCTGTTGTAATGTTTTGTGTTCATTTTTTGTATTCCAAACCCACCTTATGTATAACAAGATGATTATAAATAAATTGTATTTCCTTATTTTCTTTTAGCTGTAATTTTGTTTGTATTTATCGCACATTTTAATAAGACATATGAATAAGTTCCTTAGTAATAGTACTAATAAATGGTATCACGGTACCAATATGGTTCCATTTGAAAAAAATGAGTTTTGCCCAAAAACCATTTTGATGAACATAATTTGCTCATAAGTCACGTAATTTAGTATTTTTGAGGGGATTTCGATTTTTCTACCATTACACGGGTCATTTAGAATAAATCGGAACCGTCATGGCACACTTAAATGGAAAACTTAAAATTATATTTATAAAACGTATTGACGTTTGAAATGTCACTTATTTGGCATCGTTGGATTCAGAAAATCATGCAGAATTCAAAAATGCAATAATATACAGGGTGTTCCATTTAAAAATCGAAAGTTAGTGTCACTTCCGGCGAAACCAGAAATGAAAAAAAATCGCTTATTATGTCAAAAAGTGCCGCTTATTATGTATATAGGATATCCCAAGTTTCAATCATTTTATCTTCAAAACGAAAGGAGAAATGTGGGGTGTACCATGATCCCGTTACACCCGGTATATATACGAGTATAGATATATATATATATATATATATATATATATATATATATATATATATATATATATATATATATATTCCATCGCATTTGGATGTTAACCTTTAGATTGTTAATGCACAATTTTAAAATGAAGTGGCAATTATAACCTTTTTGGTTTTCATATATTGAATAATGTGCTTCACACCTGATTTTATTAATGTAATGTAACTAACCATTTTCAGCTTACTTTTTTTTATGTACAGGTAATATAAGTTCTAGAGCCTATATCGTCTCAATTCAGAGTGTATTAATTACTGCTTTAGTTTTTAGTGCTATTTGAAATTTCACAAGCTTTTACTGTTCGCATTCAACAATACTGCTTACTGCATGTGTGAACACCCACCCGTGTTATATATGTGTATTTAATTGAAGTATTTAATATTACTTTTATATTACTGTTCTTTCTAGAACAAACGCTTGTTTGCTTACCTTTATGTGAGCCATTTGCAAATGAAATAGATTCATTGAATTAAGAATTGACAGGATTTAACCACCACATTTAATTTTTATTGCTCTTGCGTGCCTTAGTTTATATATGGTTTATATATTGTCAACGATGCTGTATTAAATTTAAGTTGTTCATTGTTTAAGTGTGGGTAAAAGAGTATTTAATAACCGAGTTGGGGGAACTCCTCTTAGTTCCGACAATAGCCTTAGAGGATGAATAAAGTTAAGTTGCAGTTCTGTGGTGTGTAATTTTTTTGAGGTTACTGACTCCCGCTGAAAAGTCAATGAAAAATCGGAAACACTTCACATCTGAATTTGTTTAGCTCTGTTAGTGCAGGACAAAACTGAATTTGTGGAGTGAAATTGATTTTACGATTTACTTGACAATTACAGAATCGTCCTATTTGGATCAAATTTTCCACACAACCGAATGATCTCCATCTCATTTCAGCTCTATTGTGTTACAAACCACCGTAAAAGGTGTTTGCAGTTAAAACAGAACATTGTGAGATTTGCAGGTGAAAGGCTGCATAAGTTGGTTATCGCACGGTAATACTTTTGAGCGATAAGTAATTTAATTTCAAAATTACAGTAAAATTATTCAATGTAACACATGCGGAAATATTTTGTAACGTTTAATACTTTATGAATACTGAGCGTTGTAATATTTTCGGGCTATAATGAGGAATACGGTAGTTACTAGAAGTGATAGATAAATTAGTGCTAAATCGTATGAGATTCTCAAATATTAAGCCATATTACTACGGCATAATTTTAAGATGTACCTTCAATATCACTATGCAGTATATTTTGTGTCGGATAACATAATCACCGTGTTTAATTAATATTTAAAATTCTGTTTTATTGAAATAGTTGAGTCGATACCGTACATGCACTTCAGTTTACCGTTGCTACGGTTTATTATATACTTATAATTAGTCTCACTGTATAATTACGCACACACTTTTTATAATACACGATAATTAGTTATAATATAATAAAAATCTAAAATGAGTTCTGAATTGCCTAAACGGAAACTATCAATCTGAGTTATTGCGAATTTAAATACAATTTTGACCAAACATGTTGAAGTAGTCTTCAAAATGAATCGTTTGGAAACTAATAAATTTTACTGTTCTGATAACGGTTTTTCTGTACATAAAATCGAACCCCAAACATAAAACTTTAAGCAGCTTTTTTTTTCTAAAACGAATCGCTATTGAAGTTTTAATTTTTTATGGCTATAATACTCGCATCTGTAAATTTTTCTAATTAACAAAGCGGTTGGTCTGTATGTTTTCAAAGAGTTCTGTTGCTTAAATTGTTAACAAATTTTTATATTCAACCGATAATGGCCAAAGTGACAATAACCTATAAATCAGTATTGTATAATGAAGAAACATTGTTACAGGATAAAATAGGAAACGGGAGAGCATTGTTTATTGATACTTGTAACAGTCTAGATTGAAAAATGTTGTCAAAGGGAATTTCTACGATTTATAAACAAAGAGGTAAGCTAACAAAACAAACTTCAGAATCCCTAATAGTTCAATTCAAGTGTTGAGTAAAATTTTAAGCAAATTCAGTTAATAAACAGCTTTCAATATAATTTTAACGATTTAACGTTGAGCTTAAATTCTAGACTAATTGCATCTGCGGATAATTTCCATGAAGAAAATTGTTAAATTGGCTTCTGTCGGTAAAATGAAATGTCATTTTATATATTAGCATGGAACTTCAAATACAAGCTGAGATATCTTTGCGTTATACCTATCCTAATTCATTAAGTTTCAGATATTTTGCTAAACATTGTTTTTTCATATTTTTGTTCCAAGGTGTCGTTCCTATGGTTTATTTCATCCCAGTTATTCCATCCCGGTCGAATCAAATCGTTTAAGGGTATATTCACAACATAGTTTATCTTTGAATTGCATTTTAATTGCGATAGTGCTTTAATTTAAACTATTACTTATAAGATGTCAGTTTCTGTTTCTGCCAATAGACTAGTAGTAATTGCAGAACATCTATAATAGACAACGCAAGTTTATTTACACCGATTATGTATATGTGTACTTTTTACACAGATGGGCGGGGAACAGTCATTGTTCAGCTGTAACTGGCGTTTGACTTTTCTCATAATCTGCGTAATTTGCTAAACCTCATAATAGATTTTGGCCACATTTAGAGTAGAAATGGGATTATTTATGCAGGTTATATATTTTGTTGATGACGAAACCTTAAGTACGTTTCTATTTTTAACATAGTTTTCATGATTGGCAAGCAAAGCATGGCATTTCTCTAAAAGTGGCAGACTCAAAAGAGCGCCGGTGATCTTCAACTTTTCAGTAATGGTTCAAAATTGCAGTAAGTTCGGACTTACCATCAAATCGAATTACCGTTTTGTGTCTTAAATCCAGAAACCTTATGTGTTTAAAAGGGAAATTACAGATGTACATGCATTGTTCATAATTGTTTTCTATTTAAGACATATAGTTACATCAGACAAACTCGTCTGCATTTTTCCCTTACCAAGAATATGTTCAGATGTTTTATGGGATTTCAGTGCTATGTTGACCTTCTTCCTAAATACTGCACCTTGTGCATCGTTGTTCAGATTATCGTTAATTTCTCTTATCAAGTTGAGGGTCGGCTTATCGGTATTTCTGGCCTACCGAATTATGTCAATGTGCTCGTCTTCTGCAAAGCTATGGGTTTGAAATGGAATTAAGTAGACCGTTAATAAAGATTTAAAAAAATGTTGGTTGTGATACACATCCATTAGGGTTCCTGCAGCATTGATTATTAACTTTTCTAGATGTCTATCAGCTGCCCTCTGATCGAATGGTATGTGATAAAATACTTTAATCTAACAGAGTTAAGATTCTAACAGACCACATGAAAGAAGGTTACTCAAAAGTCCGGTATATCATAGTCTGTCTAAATTCTTCGAAATATCGAGCCTTACTGTTTGCCATTCGCGCTATTTTTCGAGGGCATCATTCTAATAAACGATAAGGTATTGCTCATCGATCCATATTTATTTAAATTCGTATTGTCGATCATTCATGTCACTGATTTAAGATCTGAACGGTTGTTAGAAAGGACGTTTCTTTCTTTCGTCGTGATTTATTCCAATTTAAAATTCAAGGAAAAATCACTTTTAATCTGAATCATCAATTAAATATTTTATTACACAAACTAGAGTTTTTTAGGTCACTGGGATATGTTAAATTGTTAGTCGAAAATGTTTTGAGGGGCGATATTATTTGTGAACCACAGGACTTGTTGATGTCACCTTTTTTTTGTTGGTCTTCATGTAGTCAGTGGTGAAATTATTGATCTGGAGAAACGTGTAATGAATACTTTGACTACTGTTTGAACTATTGGGTAGATTATCTCGCCAAAATATTTAGTATGAGTAATTCCTTAAA
>JARFJB010001344.1:535000-602500 GCA_036346205.1 Vesta saturnalis
GGTAAGCAGTCGCTCTGCACGTTTCCTTATTTGTAAAATAGATTAGATATTTATATTTCTTTTAGATTTTACTTGTAGTTAGGTCTGTGTCTGTCCTTATAACCTAAGTTATTGACAAGATTAGTTTTTTCAAATGAAACGGTTAGTGTTTTTTAGTGTGATCCAACAGATTACCGATGCCACATGATACAATTAGAATTGGTCAAGTTCTATCTCCTTCTTTTTATCACCACCGGATCAGTGATAATTAGTTCTCGTTATATTCAAATTGATGAAGTATCGAAAAGGACTTTATTGAAACGATTTAAATTTTAGATGAAACGTTATATTTGATAATGCACTATGTGATTTTTGTTGTAATTTATCTAGTAAATAAAGAATTGGTCATTAGATAATAACTTTGAATATGATGTAATCTAGCAATTGTTACATCAAGATAATTCAGCTTATGACTAGCCATTTTGAAAAGATGTAAATAAGTAAATCGATATACATGAGCAGAAAAAACATACATTGAAATTTGGTTTCAGGCTAGAATACTTTCATAATATTTAGAATAATTTTTTGGAATTCTCGTTAAATTTTAAGGCCAATTTATGTAAAGCGTCTTATGTCTAAAGCTTTCTGTCTCCGAGTTATTTCGAATAATATAAATATTTTGACAGTTACAAGGTTCCACGAAAATCGGTATTGTGCGCTAACCGCTGCGAATTTGTGAATCTGATTTCTGAGGCTACAAGAGGACCTAACAAACTATGTTTTGACGAGTTTTAATTTAGAAAAGATCATCCCCCGAAATAAGCCTTCGAAGTTGTATGATGTTGAACTTCAATAACTTGGTTATTTCAAATGGGACACCCTGTACCTTAAAACATTTTAGAGTCTATTATGAAGGTTGCCAGGACCTATTCTGGACGGTTTTCAAGATTCTTAAGATTTTCTTGAAAATATCGAATACATTGATTCAATTAAACAATTAAACGAATAATTGTTCATTTAGGAACTTAGTTTAATAAACAAAAATTACAACAAACATTTAAATTAGGATATAAAATTATAATACATTTTCAATGTGATGTCCGTGCAATTGAAGGCATAATTGAATTCGTTTGTCTACACTTGCTGTAACTCGAGGAATCTCATTGGGGTCTAATTTGGAAATCGCTCGCAGTATCCTGTGAAGCAATTCCTCTCGGTCATTTACTGGGGAGAATAGACCTTGTTTTTAACATACCCCCATAAGTAATAATCTAAAGGGGTTAAGTCAGGCGACTTGAAGGCCACCTCCAAGTTCCATTAGGACCAATCCATCGATCATCAAAAAATCCTGTCAATTCAAGATAAACCTCACAAGAATTATGTGCCGGTGCACGATCTAATTGACACCAAAAATTTAGGCGCTCATCCACTGGGTCACTCGATGAATAGATTAACAGTACCTCGTAGAATTTCCACATATTTCTCGCTATTTAAGCTTTCTTCATAAATACAATATCGCACCTGATTGTTCAAAAGTACTGCAAAAACATTAAAACTAAACATATCCTGCAAATGCGCATATTGTATAACGTGTGGATTTTCTTCTGCCCAGAAGTGTTGGTTTCTTCTATTTATTATCCGCTCGCTAGAAAATTTTGCTTCTCTGTCCAAAATATGTTAAAATAGAATTGACGGTCTTCTTAAATTTTTTAAAACATGATCTCGCAAAACTCTATGCGGTGGACCTCATCACCGGATCTGAAGACCTGTACGTTTTGGAACGAGTAGGCGTGCATATGGTGCTTTTTCAAAATTCGTCTGGCAAATGAAGCAGATATTCCCAAATCCATCTCTGCAGATGGTGTTGAGCTTTATGCTGATACGGTGAAATAAGCCAGTATATTTATTACATTTTCCTCGTCATTGTTCCCCAGTTTTGGAACATTTTTGGTAGCTAAAACGCTTTACGTAAACTGGCCTTAAAATTTAACGATAATTCTAAAAATGGGGGTTAGGGGGTTCAAAATAAGGAAGTTAGTAGCTACTTCGGTTATAATCGGAAGTGTCGCCATTTTTCAAATATTTAACTTCCATTTAAAATGGTCGATTCTAGCCTGAAACCAAATTTCATTATGCTACGATAGTGGGAAGTCGAACATTTTCTGATGAACAGGTTGCATGGCTAACCCTGTATAATTTCTTTGACATAGAATAAAACATAGTATTGATATATAAGCGTCATAACGGCAAGATTTGCACAAACCATATCCGTGTATTAAAATTTTATTTTGGAGATGCCGGGAATTAACACGCTACCAATTATTAGTCTGTGTAATGAATGTTGTTTGTCAACTCTGACGGGTAAGATATCTAAGATCAATTTAACCCTTTAAACGCATTATATATTTTTCGCCTACCATATCATATCAATGAATCATATCAACCCTAAAAATATGACCGAAAGTATTGTTTATTGTCCCTTGTGCTGTTAAATTCATAACATGATTTTGTAGTTTTTCACTATCTAGACACCTTTGACTGTCACATAAATTTTCATTAAATGTCAGTTATCAAAGTCTTGGAATCAAGAGAACAAAACTGTAAAATAATAATACTGAAAAATTGTGATTGTGCGAATTAGTGAAAATCAATAGTAATTCAGACAGTGATGAAGAGTTTACGAATACTCCACCAAACTTGCAAGAAGAAGCTAGCAATTGTTACCTACAAAGTCAAGACAACGGTACGAAAAGTATTATGAATTGTTTAACAACTGGAAAAAGAGCAAAAAAGCAAAAAAACCTAACAGAAAATGTATTACATTATCGGAAAAATCAATCATTGTAAATGCAGGTACGTTACGGTCTGAATTTTCAATGCTGAAAAGCACTTTTAATGTCAAGGAAAATATTAATTTTGATGATTTTCATAAAGTTCAAGCATTTTTGAAAGAGAATTCTGTAAATTACCTGCCCAAAAAGTCCAAAACTTTGACTCAAGAACAATGAATGCATTAAGTTTTTTAAGGAAGCAGATGATTCTGAATATCTTATGATAAAGGCAAACAAACAGATTAAACTAATTTCGTTTTTTTTATTAACGTTGAATTGTAGAATTTCTGTTATAATGGGGCTATACGGAGCTTGTCGCCGAAATTAATTGTTAAATATGAAGCTTGACCACATAGATTATAGAGGAGATATATTGATTGTTACGGTTCCAGAAACAAAAAATAATAATATTACAAGGACGTTCACAATCACAAACTAAACAGTTGACGGATTGAATCTACTTACAATATACAACAAATATATTCCCTTAGACCTTAGACCCACACCCCTCATAATCGCCTATTCATTTATTAAAGAATAATAAATGTACGGGGTGGCCAACTAAGAATGCGTATTTGGGAAACTATCCATCGTAGAGGCTTGCGCAAAAAAAGTTATCACTAAAACGGCCAATACAAAAACCTGGGAGCGTAATTGCAATCTTGAATCTAAAAAAGTGATGTTTCTGTGAATTCTGCTATATTAACCTAATAAAAAAATAACTGATCTATTAAGTAGAGGATAATCTGAACTTTTTTTGTTGTTTGTTTGAACTTTTTGACGTATCTATAAAAATAAAGTGGTGGGGGGTATTTAAAGGTTTCCTTAAATCACCCCCCGTATCTTCGAAACGGCGTAGCCGATTTTAAGAAACTTGGACGCGTTAGAATGAGCTATTCTTGGGCTACAAATGTTAAAGTAATTGAAGTTTTGTTAGTTTCACATGTCGTCGCTAGAGGGCTTTGTTCGACATTCCGACAGAAACGGTTAATTTTCGCAAAAAAATTAAATATATTAGTATGACTTTTTTTCATGAACAAGTAGCTAAATGATGCATAAACAAGCTCGCGAAAACCGCATCTCAATATCTTGTTCCTAACCTAAAATATCGGCCAAAGAAAACTTTATAAGAAAATCCCTTAAATTTTTGTTTTTTTAACTATATTTTTCTGGGATTGTTGTGGCCCTGAACAGGACCGATTTAAAGGAGGAAGGTTTTTAATGCCCCCGTAAATGCTCGAAATGCTGACCATCACGCTCTTTGCATTGCTGAAGCCTCTCATGACTAGACAAAACTGCAGCTTCAATTTCGGCTCTCGGTATGTTACGTATTGCGTTACGAATCCGGTTTTTCATATCTTCTCTAGTAGTAGGTTGAGTCCAAAACACGATGTCCTTTAAGCGCCCCCATAAATAAAAATCGAGGCAAGTTAAGTCTGGCGATCGCGGAGGCCATGGAAACAGACTTCCTCTTACAATCCACCGCTGTTGAACATTAATAACAAAATGTGCTGGGCAACCGTCCAACTGCAAAAACAATTTTTTCCTTGTTTCCAGAGGCACGTCTTCCAACAACAACGGTAATTGATTGGCCAAAAAGTCAAGAAATCGATTGCCATTTAGGGGTTTCTCGAAAAGATATGGCCCAATAATTCTGCCTCCCAGTATGCCACACCATACATTTAAACCCCAACGTCCTTGGCGCTGAACTTCACGCAACCAATGGGGATTTTCTGCAGACCAATAAAGCATATTGTGCAGATTGACTCTCCCGTCACTACTGAAGGTGGCTTCATCGGTCCAAAGAATTTGAAATAAAAATTCTCTATTTTCGCGTATCATGCCTAACATCCAATGGCAATAGTCTACCCTTGGATCAAAATCTTCCTCTTTCAAGGCCTGGTGCAAAACGACATGATATAGGTGCATTCTTATAGTAATTAAAAAAAGTTTAAACGAATACCTATATATTTTGATGACCATTAGAACTTACCTATGGTCCTTCAAAATATTTTGAACCGTTCTCCGTGATAATTCCAACTCAGTGGATAATGCTCTTGTGCTAACATGAGGATTTCCTCCAATATAACCCAGTACACAGTTAATATTTTCTTGTGTTCTTCAAATTCTTTGCCGTTGAAACGTAGGCCGAAAACTACCACTGGCCCGTAAGCTCGCCACTAATCGGGGAAAAGCTCTTACATCGCAAGGACGCCGATTTGGATATCGAGCCGCGTAAACTCTTTTAGCTACTGCAGCATTCTGAAGACATTCAAAATAAACCGCAAGCATATCAACAGCTTCATTATTCGTAAAACGCATTTTGAAAGCACAAAAATTGCTCTAAGTAACGCGAAAGTATTGACAACTATTGACAATTTGAGGATTATGTATGTTTTGTTTAGGTATCTGTTTCCATTGCCTGCTTCTATTAATTGTATTTTTCGTATATATTCATAGTGAATATGCATTTAAACAAACAAAAAATAGGCCTTTCGTATGACTTTTAGCGTTGCTTATTTGCCCGTAGTAATTTCAAAAAGGGTGATTTTATTCTGGTGAATAAATTTACAAACATTTAAAATCGCAATTTCTAGGTAACCTATTCAGAGCCGAAATTGAAGCTGCAGTTTTGTCTACCCATAAGAGGCCTCAGCAATGCACAGAGTGATGGTCAGCATTTCGAGCATTTACGGGGGCATTAAAAACCTTCCTCCTTTAAATCGGTCCTTTTTAGGGCCACAACTTACATAATAGAAACAATTCCAGAAAAGTATAGTTAAAAAAAAATAAAAATTTAAGGGATTTTCGTATAAAGTTTTCTTTGGCTGATATTTTAGGTTAGGAACAAGATATCGAGATGCGGTTTTCGCGAGCTTGTTTAGGCATCATTTAGCTACTTATTTATGAAAAAAGTCATACCAATGCATTTAATTTTTTTGCGAAAATTAACCATTTCTGTCGGAATGTCGAACAAAGCCCTCTAGCGATGACATGTGAAACTAACAAAACTTATTTTAACATTCGTAGTTCAAGAAAATCTCTTTTTAACGCGCCCAAGTTTGTTAAAATCGGTTTAACAGTTTCGAAGATACGGGGAGTGATTTAAGGAAACCTTTGAATACCCCCCACCACTTTATTTTTATAGATACGTCAAAAAGTGCCAAACAAAAAAAGTTCAGATTATCCTCAACTTCAAAGATCAGTTATTTTTTTATTAGGTTAATATAGCAGAATTCACAGAAACATCACTTTTTTAGATTCAAGATTGCAGTTACGCCCCCTAGCGGCCATTTCAGAAACTTGAAAATATTTTTGTATTGGCCGTTTTAGTAATAACTTTTTTTTGCGCAAGTCTCTATGATGGATACTTTCCCAGATACAGTACCTCGCATTCTTAGTTGGCCACTCTGTACTGTGCAACCGAGCGGAAAAAATACATTCAGCAAAATTCCAGGAAAAATTGCCACTTTTTTGAAACTGCCTGAACCTAGTACATACTCAGGACATTGCTTCCGCCGTAGCTCTGCAACCCTTCTAGCTAATTTTGATTTCATAACACGTAAAAAGCATGGAGGTTGGCGTTCTTTTGCAGTTGCAGAGGATATATCGACGACTGCTTATCTAATAAGATTAACATTTCTGAAAAAATCCTGACAAACCAAGAACAGCAGTCTAATACTCGCACTAAAGTGTTAAATAATTCCGATCAAATAAATGAATTGCCATTTAATCTAGATAATTCCAATGCACTATCAAATTCATCCCTAGAAATAAGTCACCATACTGCACTTCAAAACCCACCAAATGCTTATAAATTCTGGTATTACCATAATTGTGCTGAAGGGATAATTAACGTTAATTACTATAATAAATAAATTAGTATATTCCTTAAGTTTCTTATTAAATTCTGTCTGCATTTATAAAATTAAAGATTTTTGTTATATTTTTCTATCTTTTGTTTTTTAGTAGGCGAAAAACAGTTGTGTGTCACACATGCAGAAAACGCTTTAGCAGCCCTTAGCTATTAGCTGCCCTCTCTTCGCTTCGCTCGCTCGTACAGCTAATAGGCGCGGGCTGCTAAAGGTCATTTTCTGCCCTTGTGACACAATATATCAGAGGTGGGGAAAGTGAGGCCTCCGTGAGTTTCTTGTGCGGCCATCATAAAAGGTAGCTCGGTAGCTCTTGTGTTAATTCATATATAATTATATATTACAACAATTTGAAATTTAATAGAATTAAATAAAGCCGGTACAAAATGGTATCACGCATGAGCGAGGCTCTGGCCTCACTGCCTCGCATCCCTTAGCGTTCCCCTGCATGTTGCGTAGTTTCCGGCTCCAACTTGACGATTTGTAGCAACCTGTAGTTAACTGTGCGTGCTTGTACCAGTTTCACGGTTTTATTGTATTTCTAGCAAGTACACGCTTTGTTAAAGATATTGTTTGATATTCGTTTTTTATCCATCATGTCAAATAGTAAAAGAAAATTAAATGATGAAAACATTTAATGTAGAATGGAAGTTAGATTTCTTCTTTACTTCTGTGAAAGATAAAGTGCACGTGTTTGTTGTGCAATACAGTTTTAACTCCTTTGAAAAAAGCGAATGCAAATAAACACTATTTGACTCAAAAAGAACATAAATATTTCGCTTTAGAAGGTGAATATCGACAAGCTGCGTTTCAAAAATTGAAAAATGAGAAGCATCATCAACAGGCATCTTTTAGTGCCTTTGTGAACCAAAATACCACTGCAGTTACACTTGCGTAGCACATATACTTGGAAAAGAGGCAACCATTTAGTGACATTGAAATAATTAAAGAATGTATTGTTGAAGCAGTGAGTATGTTAGATCCAGGAAAAGTTGACAAATATATACAATTATCTCGTTCAAGAAGAACTATAACAGACCGACAGCACTAATTAGCGCAAAATGTAACAGAGCAACTTCGTACAATTGTACAAAATTAATAACAATTTTTAAAATGAAGGTGTTTATTTTTCAATTGCTTTAGATGAAAGCACTGATAAAACAGATTCGGCACAGGTTTTATATTTCATTCGTGCTATAACTAAAGATTTTCAGTATTATGAAGAACTACTTGCGCTGGGTACACTAACTGGAAGAACTCGCGGAGCCGATATTTTCGAAAACTTCAGAGTAGTATGTAATCAATTACAATTAAACGTCAGTAATTTAGTGAGTGTCTGCACCGATAGCGCACCTTTCATAAGAGGCAAAAAAGAAGGGTTCATTGCTTTATTAAAAAAAGGAAAACTTAAACTAGAAAAAATTGTTATCATTTCACTGCATTTTGCATCAGCAAAATCTACCATTTTGCAAGACACTCTTGATAGAGCAATTGCGATTGTCAACTATATTCGCGTAAATGCAATGCGTCATCGTTAATTTCGGCAGATGCTAACTTTAGACGACGAAACGTATACAGCGTTGACCTACCGTACTACTGCAAGGTTCGCTGGCTATCAACAGGTCTGGTTTTGATAAAGGTTTTGTCTTTACGACGACAAATTTTAAACTTTTATCAAGCACATGGAAAACTATGTGATCTATCAGATGAAGTATTTTGCAGAAACATTGAACTTTTGCCTGGTATTTTTTTTGTTAGTATAGCTTATCTTATTACTTATTCCTGCGGACTGTTCAGGAGTCTGTTTCCTCTTCAGTCCTGGGTCTTCCTTGTGTTAGTGGGGTTATATAGTTGTGTATATTGTATTAGTGCATACAATGTAGTGTATAATGTTTAGATGGTTGCAACAAAAAAAAACAATTATTAGTATAATATTATTTTTTGTTTGGATTGCGTGTGTATGTGTGGTGTGTACGTGTAGTGTGTAAATGAGGCGTGTGAGTGAGGTGTGTGGTGTTCGTTATCGATTCTTTGGTCGTTGCAGTGGTCGTCTTCGATTTTATCTAAGGGCGCAAGGGATATCATCTAGGAGGTTTTCGAATTCCTCGGGGAGGTTTTCGAGATTCTGGGTCAGGATAGTTGGAGGGTGCTTGAATTTATTTTTGGGTTTTCTCCTGTGGATTCTTAGGTATTGGATGTGGGTTAGGGGCGTATATGGAATGCGGAGGACGTTTTTGGTAGCTTCTGTGGCGCCGAATATCCTACGGTGGGTGTAGTTTGATTGAAGTTTTTGGAGCCGTTGGGTGATAGGTGTGCTGTTAGCGTGTTGAATGGTGGTTTCATTGGGAGTTCTATAATGTAACCGGTGTATTCTCCGTAGGACTCGGCGTTCATATGAGACTATGGATTTTAGGTCTTTGGGTTTTAGGGTAGCGTACAATGGAGCACTTTAATCTATTACGGGCCGTATAAAGGTCTTATAGATGTGTTGAAGGGTTTCGGGTTGACATCCCCCTATGCGTCCCCTAAGGGCGCCCAGGAGGTTGGATCGGTTTCGCATTTTGTTTAGGTTTTCTTTTAGATCAGCGTTCCAGCTAAGGTTTTTGGTGAATGTGATTCCTAGGTATGTTACTTCCTCGCGAAGAGGACCGCTCCCCTTGCAGTGAAATGGTTACCTCGTCCTTGGAGAGTAATTTGTGTCGGGTATAATGAGGGTGCCGGAATAGAATGGCTTGGGTTTTGGTAGGGTTTATGGAGACTCTCTATTGGTTGGCCCAATTGGAGAAGTTCTGTAGGGTTCTGGACAAACTGTTGGATGTGTTTTTCGTTGACCGATTGGCTGCAGTGTCGTCGGCGAACTGCGCCAAGGATATTCCGGGTGTGGTTACGTTGGGGATATCATTGGCGAAAATGAGGTATAGGATAGGTGCCAAGGCAGAACCCTGGGGTACGCCTGCTTGAGGGGCGAAACTTTCTGAGAGGGATGAATCCACTCGGACTCGTACCTTCGTATCTGTTAGATACGACAGTAGGAGCTTCGTAAGCTCGGGGGGATACCTAATTCTCGGATTTTGTGAACTAGACCCGCATGCCAGACTGTCAAAGACCTGCTTTATGTCTAAGAACACGGCAAGGTTACAGTAACGGTGGTTAAATGCACGTGATGTTTCCGTTAGGAGTTTTAGCAATGGGTCCTGACAGGTTCTATTGGGTCGGAAGCCGGATTGGCTGTCGGGTAATAGGTTATTGGATTCTATGTGATCTCCCAGTCTTCGGGGTAAGATGCTCTAAGCATTTCCCTAGGCAGCTGAGGAGGGAGATTGGTCTGTACGATGAGGGATCTGTCAGGTCTGAGAAGTTTTTGGGAATCATGACGGTCGAGGCGGATTTCCACACCGTCGGGAAGTAAGAGAGGGAGAGGCATTTCTTATATATGCGTGTTAGGCGTCTGATAGCAGGAGGTGGCAGGTGTCTCAGTATGAGTCGGTTGAGACCATCCTGTTCGGAAGTGGATATTTTGCCTTTTTGGAAATAATTGAGGGTTTGAGTTGGAGTAATTGGGCAGAAGAACGGGTTATTTTCATCCAGAATTTTCTCGGGTAGTTCGGAGTTTTTGAAATCCTCATGGTCTTGCTCTAGACGATTTTTAAAGTCGTCGTCGAACGAGAAATCGATAGGTGAAGTATAGACAGATTGGAGATGGTGGCGAAAAATTTCGGTTTTGTCTTGATCGGTGGAGATTAGGTTACCCTGAGGATCGGTTAGGTGGGACTTGGGTTTGGTTTTCCTTTTGGTGAGAATATTGAGGGTGTGCCAGAACTTCTCGCCATCTCTATAGTTGAGATTGGAGGTGGCCTGGACCCATTTTCTTTCGGTGTAGGTATTAGTTTCACGCCGAATTAGGGCGTTTAATCGGTTATATTCGGTCTTGAGAGCGGGGCCCTTGATCTCCGAAATTCGCGATATACTCGTCTCTTCCCTTTAATCAAGGTTACGATGTATTGTGTGAGAGGTTTTGGGGAGATAGCTATTGATTTTAAGGATTGAGGCTTCGACCGCTTCCGCGATAACAGAAGTTAAGTCGGTGACCGCTCTCTCGACATCGTTGGGGGTGTGAATATCGTAAGCCTGAAGGTTATTGGAGATGTATTCACCAAATACATTCCAATCGGCGTTTTGGAAGTCTACGAATAATGTGGGTGGGAGGAGGGGAAGGAACGGGGCCGAGGGATGTTTTAACTAGGAGAGGCAGGTGGTCCTAAGTGATGGTTTCACCTAGGTGGCAATCGGAGGACATATGTTGTATTAGTGACTCGGTGCATATAATGTGATCGATTCTAGAGGCACCTTGATGACTAATGAAGGTGGGATTGGTGTTTCTTATTCGGAGCAGTGGTAGAGTGAGGATATTGTGGGCTAGGCGGATACCGTGTCTATTGGTTGTGGAATCTCAAAATTGGATATGGCGGGCATTAAGACCTCCTAGGAGGATAGCATTGGGCAGTGTGGAGATGTGGTCAAGTAGGTCGTTAGAAATAGCTTCTTCAGGAGGATTGTAATAGCAGAAAAGGGTGACGGGAAGGGGAAAGTGCACCGTTGCAACAACACATTCTAGATGCTGCAGGTGCGGCGGAAGAAGATAAGCGGTGGCAGGATATGAATTTTTTATTATGAGGGCTGTGCCTCGCAAACTATTGTGGGAGCTAAATTGAAGAAAAGAATTATAGGAGGTAAAGTCAAGGGTACATCGGGTGGTTAGTTTTGTTTCGGTGATTGCTAGGACTTGGATTTGGTTTGTGGTTAATAGATTTTTAATGAGGGGGTGCTTCCGGCGGACACCCTCGCATTGATTGTACCTATTATTAAATCCATTGTACTTAGGGTGAAGGAGAGGGATTAGGTGAGAGGTTAGGTATAGGATTAGGATCGGATGTTGTGGGTGGTGATTGCGATACTATTGCCAACAAAGTTGACCCTAGTACGGCGTTTTAATTATTCCCTGGACGTATAGTCGACAGCTTTCGCTATATCGGCCCTACGCTCAGGAAACAGTTGTATCAGGGTGAGGGTAAGGGAGGCGATGAAGTCGGATATGGAAACAGGAGGTTTGGGTTTATCGTCATCGTCGGTGTCTGACGTGGAAGGAGGAAGTGGTTTGGGAATGGTAGTCGCTGCCGTGGTGGTAGGGATCGCACGACATGTCGCGCAGGAAAAGGAGTATGTTGCGTGAGGTCCACCGCAGTTGTTACACTTTCGCGTATTCAAGCGTGTACAGGAAGAGTCCTTGTGGCTTTCTAAACAGGTAGGGAACGGAGGGTATGGGTGGGGCACTCGTTGGAAATATGCCCCACCTGCGTGAAAGTGGAGCAATATTTCAGGGTAGAATTGGGGATGCGGGATTGCTCGCAAGCGTAGTGTCTACCGTTGGTTAGGAGGTGGTTGAGGGTGGATTGGGAAGGGGTGATAAGGCGGATAAAAGAGGTAGGAGCGTTGGTGGATTTGGAGATGATCCGGATCGCTTTCGTGACCCGGGGTAGGTCAACGGAAGCTCGGATCTCCTGCGGAAGGATATCCTTATGTACGTCACGAATGACGCAGGAAAAGGACCTAGGTTTAGGGTTGGGGTTAAGGTAGGGTGCGGACGTTCGGTGACCCGAGAGCTGCGTCAGCGTCAATGCAGGCTCACCGAGGCGATGCTGCATCGCAGCAGGCAAGGCCTCGCTCGTTTCAAGGAGGCAGGTGTGGTTGTGGTTGAGTTTTATGTTCAGCCACGGAAGACGGAGAGGGACGAGGGCTTGGAAAAAGGGTTTCTGCGTGTTGAAACGCGCGGGAATATTGCGAATGCAATAACGGGAAGCGGGAGCGGAAGGTTTAGGTACGAGTCTAGCGGTGCGGTTTGGTGCCGAAGCGGAGACGGAAGTTGAGGATGTGGTAATAGGGTGCACGGGTTTAGCGGTGGGCGGGATGTAGGAAGAGGCTATAGAGGCAATAGAGGAAATAGAAGATATCCTTTCCAATTTGGATGGGGATGCGGCGACAGCTACAAAGGTTAGGGAAGGAGGTGGTGTTACGGGTCTAGGTGGCGGGGAACTAGGAGGTGGAGAAGGTAAAGGGACGACCGTAGCCCGGAGGCCCGGTTTGACATGTTTCACCATGGCGGTTAGTAAGGTTAATAGAAATTAGGGTCAGAAATTACGATGTTATAGAGAGAAAGAGCGGACTCTCACCGAGGTGCAGCCTCAAACCCCGCGGGATTAAGGACGATAGAATGGAGGGCTTTCTTAGTATTAATTAACACAAATAAAAAAACAAAATTATTTTAATATCTTTATTAACCAATATCCTGTTGTGGTTCCTGTTGCTGTTCCCGTTGATTCCTTGTGAATGATGGATGGATCGGCTTCCGGCTGGTTGTAGCTTCTCTTCTAGACGGGATCCGCTTCTTTGTGTCGATTGTATGCCGAAGCAGTGACAATCCTAACGTAGAAACGGCGAAGACTACGGTGCGCGGCGCGAAGGCGTAAAAACGCACTAGGAGGCGGAGAAGGTACAGGGACGACCGTAGCCCGGAGGCCCGGTTTGACATGTTTCACCATGGCGGTTAGTAAGGTTAATAGAAATTAGGGTCAGAAATTACGATGTTATAGAGAGAAAGAGCGGACTCTCACCGAGGTGCAGCCTCACACCCCGCGGGATTAAGGACGATAGAATGGAGGGATTTCTTAGTATTAATTAACACAAATAAAAAAAATGAATGGTGGATGGATCGGCTTCCGGCTGGTTGTAGCTTCTCTTCTAGACGGGATCCGCTTCTTTGTGTCGATTGTATGCCGAAGCAGTGACAATCCTAACGTAGAAACGGCGAAGACTACGGCGCGAAGGCGTAAAAACGTTAAGTTCTTTTTTGAGAAGTTGCTGTAGAGTGCAATAAAAATCGCAATGCTCTTAAGCGCGGTAGGGGCTTACGTTCGTGACCGTGGTACAAACTGCCCTGTCTGATATTATGACAAAACAAAACAATTTAAATATTTGCCCGCAAGGTGAAATGAAGCATATTTATGAAATGTGTTCTTTAATAGAAGAGTATACTAATCGATTTTCTGATTTTGACGAGCACACTCCTGCTATGAAACTGGCATTTGGACCACATTTAGTACATTTATCAGAGGCTCCTACGGAACTACAAATGGAGTTAATTGACTTGGGGGAAGATAGTATCATCAAACCCATTTTTAACGCTAAAAAGGATCCCATAGAAATCTGGAAAAATGCTGTTGAATATCCACGCCTACGAGAACATGCACACCGTTTACTTTCCTGCTTTGGAAGTACTTAATTCTGCGAGACAACATTTTCTCTTGTGACAAGAAAAAATTAAAACAGCTTTAAGAACCCAAATTACAGATGCACATTTAGAGGATCAATTAAAGCTGCGTGTTACAAAGCTTGATCCAAATATACAATTACTTTCAAGCAAAAAACAAATGCAAAGATGTCACTAACTTAGTGAATACAAAAATATTTTATATTGTAACTTTTTATGATATTTTTATACTATTGTAAGTATATTATATTTATATTATATTTATAATATTGTAATATTAATTTTTTGTATATAATGCAATAAATTGATAAACCTATACAAAAACTATAATAATTTCACAAAAGTCACTTTCATAGGCATATCAGCTTATGCGGCCTCTTTAATTATTGCCTAATTTAAATGTGGTCTCTAATGGTAAAAAGGTTCCCCATCTCTGCAATATACTATAAATGTGAGTTATAGCCTACTAGTGCTTTTTTTTGCGGTTTATTCAGTTTTTTAACATTTAATTTAAACGGCATTATGTACTAAACGAAAATAGTCGATATGTTAATAATACGTCAAACTTACTTTTAGATTCCTTAAATTTTATTATTTGCCTTCTTACTTGTTGAATCTGTATAGGTTTATATAGTCAATATTTATCACTCGGTAAACTTGACATGTTTTCTATTTCTGTACATTTGCATTTGTCAGCTGTTAGTGACATTTCAAAGCATATAATCTAAAAGGGCACACATACATCACCGAGTCCTAAGTGTTTTAGATATTAAGCAAAAATTTAATTTGCTTTACCCAGTTTTTTATTTCGGATTTGAAAGATAATTGAGTTGTCGATGATTTTAAAGTTGCAAGTAATTCACTCATGAATTAGTTTTATCTAAATCATACTTGTGGAAGTTGTATACATAATCGTAAAGATATTCTTGTCACATAAGAGCCAACAATAATATAATTCAATTGTTAACAATGCGGTATTTAATAACAGGCTAGTCGACCCACGTAAAATGACATTTGTACCCGTTCCACGTGATTTTGAGCAGCAACAATGTACAGAATAAAAAACAAAAAAAAGCTTTAGAAATAAGAACACGCACGACCGCCAGATATATTGTCTTAGCACCCTTTTAACCGTGCTCGACAAGCTTTTCCGTCCACAATACAGGATTTTACGAACATTATCACTTTTATTTGGGAAAACTACTTCTCTAGAATTTATTATTTCCTTTATTATTAGTTTTGACATTCTGTTCTCATGCTAATAATATATTCATGTCGCACACACTGTTATATTAAGTTATAAACGATGAATTTACTTCAAAATAAAGCTATGATTTTATTCTCGAAAGTGTATTCTACATTTTTATTACCTGTTATCTAATTGTAATAAAATGTACATATTTGAAAGTCAGCTGTGCCAATGGGTATTGATTTATGCTGGTTCCGCATTCGTATAATTTATTTGTGTTCTGTATTCGCCCGTATTCATTACTTTTTAGGAAGTTTACAAATTTATTATATAGGTTGGCTAATTAGTAATGGCTACAGCATTATCGGAAGATATCTAATGTCAAAATAAAGCGATTGAGCCCAACATGTTTGTCCAGATCTTATTTCTTTCCAATATAGTGCGTTAAATCTATAATTATTTTTTTTCCTTTTTTTAAGCATTTGTAGTTTGACTGACTTCAAAATTGGCACGTCTAGTTGCTTTGGCAGAAATTATTGATTTTATAGCGGTTTTAGATTATTAGGTTAGTTTTAGTTTATTAGGCTAGGTTAGTTTTTTCGTTGTGAATATTTTAAAAGAAAAATATCTAGTGGATGAATGTGATACATGGAAAAGGTGTTATCTAGTTTTATCTGCAAATTAAAGTTTGATTATTATTATTAAGACCGGATTGTGAGAAATGATTTTTATTCGATATTTGATGAATTTTGTTTACGGTTGTTTTTAAAACGTCGTTGAGAAGTCTTTATTATACAGGGTCCGCCTTTGGGAGCTGATCCTATGGGTATCTGCTAAACCAAACTTGCTATAATTTTGAAAATTTGGTGACAGGGTAATGATGTTAGGACTAACTCATCTAAAATATTTTCACGTTCGTACCACTTACGGTTATACCGGAAGTCGGTACTTAGTCGCTTATTTTAAATGGAACACCCCGTATATTAATACATTTTTGGATTCTATGTCGAATTTTAAGGTAAGTTTGTTAAATAAACTAGATACGAAATTTCAGTCGTTTAAAAAAAAACATTTTTCTAAAAAAATTGCCAGATGCGGTCTTAGTAATAACTCGTTAATTGTTCCTGTTCCTGTCAAACAATTTGAATAAAACTTTGAGGTGTTGTAGGCAAAGGTTTATTGCAACAGTCTGCAATAAATGACATTTGTATTTCTCATAAAAATAAAATTATGAATGTCTAAACTTGACTATCAAAAAATGCAAGTTACTCAAAAAAATCAAATGGAAACCCCTATTTTTTATTACTCAGATCGATTTAACGTCAAAAATTAAGGTAAGTTTGATTAAAACTTTATTTGCCTAAAGGTAACAGTTTCATACTTATTATCAAAAAAGTCCCAATTTTAAAATTTGTGATAAAAAATCTAGTATTCCTTGTTCGTGGTCACCATGGAAACCAAGTAATTGAGAATTGAAATAAAGAAAAATATTTGAATAAGTTACTGCAAAAAATTATAAAAATTGATAATTTTGTGATTCAAAAGTCATTTTTGCCAAATAGAAATTTTCTAAGTAATTTTTTCAAATTCGATATGCAACATAAGTGTAAAAGTTTAATGACTTTTGAATCACAAAATTGTCAATTTTTATAATTTTTTGCAGTAACTTATTCAAATATTTTTCTTTATTTCAATTCTCAATTATTTGGTTTCCATGGTGACCACGAACAAGGAATACTAGATTTAAGTATATAGCTCATTTTTATCACAAATTTTAAAATTGGAACCTTTTTGATAATAAGTATGAAACTGTTACGTTTAGGCAAATAAAGTTTTAAACAAACTTACCTTAATTTT
The DNA here is from genome assembly GCA_036346205.1 of Vesta saturnalis. Lineage (NCBI taxonomy): Eukaryota > Metazoa > Arthropoda > Insecta > Coleoptera > Lampyridae > Vesta > Vesta saturnalis. The sequence goes on from JARFJB010001344.1 coordinate 552,053, forward strand.
TGACGTTAAATCGATCTGAGTAATAAAAAATAGGGGTTTCCATTTAATTTTTTTGAGTAACTTGCATTTTTTGATAGTCGAGTTTAGACATTTTATTTTTATGAAAAATACAAATGTCATTTTTTGCAGACTGTTGCAATAAACCTTTGCCTACAACACTTCAAAGTTTTATTCAAATTGTTTGACAGGAACAGAACAACTAACGAGTTATTACTAAGACCGCATCTGTCAATTTTTTTAGAAAAATGTTTTTTTTAAACGACTGAAATTTCGGATCTAACTTACCTTAAAATTCGACATAGAATCCAAAAATGTATTAATATACGGGGTGTTCCATTTAAAATAAGCGACTAAGTACCGACTTCCGGTATAACCGGAAGTGGTACGAACGTGAAAATATTTTAGATGAGTTAGCCCTAACATCATTACCCTGTCACCAAATTTTCAAAATTATAGTAAGTTTGGTTTAGCAGATACTCATAGGAATAGCTCCCAGAGGCGGACCCTGTATATTGAGTGTTCTTTAGGATGCAAAATCAGGAACACTGTAATTATGGCGTAACACACAAAATACATCACACAAAAATTAAAATATATTGAACGCGTTTCAACAGTTAGGCCGGCGACATACTTGCCACCTTGCCGTGCGGCCGCCGCCACTTCACCGTCGTTTTTGTGAAATGAGGACATACTTGCGATAGTACCGCATTACGATTTTCCCGCTGTTGTTTTCCATTTCGTGGCAGTTTCATTTTATCCTTCAAAGGAATCGGTACGGGGGATATTATGCCGAAAAATTTAAGTACGATAGAAATTGTGTGCATTGCACAAGCAATAAGAGGGCGGAAACGCAAAACAAGAAGTTGTTCCGTTCATCCGCTAAACGTGCTACGATCTAATAAGGGGTAATTTCATACCATATACCCCGAAGTGAGGAAATATTCCGAAAAGTTTTTTTAATCACTATCGAATGTCAATATCTTCATTTGTTGAATTAGTGGAATTAAAGTAACCGTCTCTACAAAAACAAAGCACCAAGTTTCGGGAACCAATTACTGTGAAAGAAAGGTTAGCAATAACAATAAGGTAAGTGCGAAATATATTATTTATTCTACATTTAGGTATAAGTAATAAATGAAACCAATTGGTAACTAATCAGAAATTAAAAATGTAAAGGTATCTTGAAATATTAAGTAAATCTAAATTTTATGGTAATTACAAGTCTAAGCTATCAGAAATGTATAATTCACTAGACTGATCTGATGGCGAAGGTTCAGGAAAACTGGTCGTGATGTCAAATGTAGATTGTGAATATGGGTTGGAAGGTTGTGGTGGTATGTAAGTCTGGGGATACATTTCTAATTGTCGACATTAGGATACTTTGGTATGGTACGAACATTGGACATTGGAAACGTTTTCAATGTGTTGAAAATCTCCAGTCTAAATTCAGTTTTTTTAAAGTCAGTGAGTTTTTTCACAGCGGGCAAAATAGACTGGAAAAAAGCTACAACTTCACCAGTTTCCCGCGGTTCTGTTTTTAGATTTTGAAAGTCGTGATATTGGCGTTTTGTGCCACTTCGTTTGGCCTTGCCTCTTCGATTAGCTTTGCCTCTTAATTTATTCTTTGCTCGCCGTTGTTCTCTTCCTCAATGTTAGATTTATTTGCATCTTTAGTATTATCAATATTTGATTCAGTTCTACATTTCAGATGTTAGATTGATAGTTGGCTAACTATTAAAGTATAGTCCGTTTTTTGAAAAGGTGAAATTTAAGTAGATTGTGATAAGCGGTAATGGCGCGCGCTAGTAGGTGCAAATCAGTGGATGTGGAAATTTGCACTAATAACGATCTGATCGTTGCTTATCAAAGCCTACTTAAATTGCACCTGTTCAAAAAACAGACTACAGGTACGTTCTCACCTTCTACCTTCCATTTGAGTTGAATGGAACAGCATAATGTAAAAAAAACATATTTTCTGCGTTTTACAGCTACATCATCACTTTTAGAATTATTTTGAGCACGAACCTCTTTGATAAATCTGTCTTTTAAATTCTTCCACTTTCGTTGATTATCCACGCCTATAAATTAAAATTAAAAATCTGATTCTTCGCCAACAATACGAACAAATTTGAAATGGAAAAATAATCGTCGAAAATTCCTGAAGGTACTTGCGGTTAATTTTTTTGTAATTGCAGATACCTGGCTACTGGATTACACTTCGCTGCATTACAATATTCTTTTCTAATGGGAAGAAGTACAATTGCGAGAATAGTAAAAGAAACTAGCATCTGGTTATGGCATACATTGCAGAGCATACTACTGAAAAATTTTTGGGAATTGCCGAACAATTTTACTATCAAGCAAATTTTCCCAACTGTATCGGTGCACTCGATGGGAAACACATACGTTTAATGTCACCCCAACATAGTGGTTCGGACTATTTTAACTAAAAAAAATATCATTCATTTGTTTTCATTGCCATAGCTGATGCCAACTACTGTTTTATGGCAGTAGATATTGGGGCGTTTGGAAGAGAAGCCGGCTGCAATATTTTTAAGCAATCCAGATTAGGTGTAAAACTATACAACACACTGAATGTTCTGGAACCGAAAATATAATCAGGGTGCGATGGCCCTCCACAACCTTATGTGTTTGTTGCAGACGAAGCGTTCGGGTTGCACATAAATTTGTTTCGTCCTTATTCCAAAGCGCTTTAAATAGAAAGGTCGATTTTTAATTACAGACTTACAACAGCCCGAAGATTTGTTGAATGGACATTCGGTCTCTTCTCTAACAAATGGCGCATATTTCGTACGGCCATGTTACTGCAACCTGACTTTGCAGTTGAAATAATTAAAGCAGCATGTGTCCTCCGTAATTTTGTTAGGAAGCGAGATGGTTACAATTTTGAAGACAGGGGGTTACCGGCCACAAAGTCAACACGTTAGGGAATCTTCTCCTAATTATTTTGTTTCTCCTTCTGGCTCCTTCGAATGGCAGAACCAAATGATATGAGATGTATGTATTTATGATTATAACAATATATTTAGTCAAGTATTTAGTTATTTTCTCTTACCTTTATCACGTTTTTCTCGCTCGCCCAATTCTTCCCAACCTTCAAACATTTCAGAACATATTTTCTGCCATTTTTTTACCTTCTTGTCTCTATTCCTGTACTCAGTATTTTTGACATCCGACAGACATGCCCTGCTTTCCACGAGGGAAACATTTTTTTCTGTATCGAACATGACTGATGCGTACAGTTGATAATATACAACTGAAATAAATAGCGTTCAAACGTCGAAATTCAAAAATGGTATCGCCGCAAGTCTGATCATGTCCATACAATTCAATGCTTCAGATGATTGCGGAAAAGTCGCCTTCCGCGGCGTCGTCGCTGTATGTTGCGACCAAGGCGCCGGCCCACCGCGCCGTCGCTAGTATGGATCTTTCCGTAAAGATATGTATTTCACATTCACTGGGGGTAAGTGCGTTATACTTTTCTAATAGTGGCATATCTACATAAACAAAAAATTTCAAAACGATGTGGCTGATTACTTGATATATTTTCCTAACAAACTTTTCTTTTCAAATCAAATCATTATTTGTTTTTTTTTTAATATTTTGTTAAAACCGTGTTGTTATATCACACTTGCCCCGCACAACTGGATAAACGTTATAATACCTTCTACGCTTGCATGTGTAATGTATAGAGTATTCCACGGGGTTAATGTGAAAGAACATTTTTTTACTACACATATGGAATTTCGCCATATTTAAAACATTCACATTGTTTCCGGTAAGTTTTGAAATAAATCCCAATCGAACCTTAGGTAAAAATATATTATTAATACATTAATGTAAAATTATTTTAAATTATAGGAAGAAAACATAAGATTAAACGAAATAAGGCCTCTTCAATCAATAATTGAACCTGGAATTATTTTAATGAAACTGTTTTCATCCACTGTGTCTACGTCTTCCACTTGTGGTGAGATGAATTTTAGTCGTTATGATCCAGACATCCTCATCTCGTCCTGTGATTTGACCGACAAAATGTTTCTTTGTCTTTTTTGTAGCATACTCTACCAATGCCTACTTGCCGACATCTGGAAGTTGTTCAATATCAGGTAATATTTTTGAGACGGATTTCTTAAGTTTTCTAAAAACTCGTTATCGATCTCAGAATCGAAAGTGATAAATCTTCTTCACCTTCGGAAGAACTATCTGGCTGGTGCCGTTTCTTCGAGTATTGGGCAATAGATCTCATGCTGACAATTTCGCGGCTTATTATCTTAGCACCTGTTCCTAGTCTCTTTGGAAGGGTTTCTTTTATTTAACCGTGGAAGGTCTAGGGACTCAAATGACACTGAGTTATCATGGATAGGAGTTAGTTGGAGAAGTAGAAGCATAATCTACTATATAAGTGATAGGACCTACTGTCTCCACTGTTGTATGCTGTAGTGTAGCTAGCTTTTGATTTTGGAGATCCCAACGCTTAAGAACCTCTGGGCAAGACTTTCGCGTCAATTTTGGAAAATAGGATTTTCGAGCGATAACAAGTGTCACTTAAATACTCTGGAAACAATTCTTTGGGAGTTTTGCCCACTATGATGCCGTTGACACAGCACTAACTTTTCGTCCCATCTTGACTTCAAAGCTTTTAAACAGTGCAACTCCAGGGGTTGAAGCAGATGACTGCTGTGCGGTGGCAACTTTAAGAACGTCACGCCTTTGGCCAATGCAATTTCTATTATCTCAGGGTTTACATGGATACTATGACCGTCGTATATTACTAAGACGAGCCTTTCATTTCTGAAACAAGGAATCACGGGTTTTTTTTAAGAAATTCAAGGAAATCGTAGACTACATCCCTTCTTACTCTCGGCGTAGACAGTACCTGGTCCCAGATGCTGACTTCTTTAAAGGTGATTAGAGGGGCTGCTTTATAGCCGGCTGCATTTGCATAGAATAACACACTTTTAATCCCAGCATCTTAGACTTTGACGTATTAATTGATTATGAAAGCTCGTCAAGATTCACACTTGCTGTCGTTTATCTCTTAAATTTAGTTCATTTATTGCAGTCTCTAGCAAGTCAAAATATATGTAAAGCACAAAAGAATCTTTTTTCCGAGCTTATTCGACAGCTTTTGGAACTGTTAAACTAAGCTTATGCCGTTTTTAAATTTAGGAACCAATCAGGATCTGGCACATTGTTCTCGAATCGAGTTTTGATGTTATTTTCCTCAACATATTTTGCAACCAATTCTAAGGTCTCCATCTTTCTAGAGTTGTAAGTTCTACCACAAGTTTAAGTTCTTCTGATTGCTTAAGAGGTGTTGCTCGACCTTTAGTTCAACTTTTAACTCCGCGTAGATCTTTTATGTGACTGTGTAGAGTACTAAATGGGAACATCCTTCACAGCTTCGAGCAAGCTGTCATTGTCATAGTGTTTGGCTGTGTTTTGCCTTTATAATTGCAACCAACCATGTTATCTGCAACAAATATGACGTTTTCCACACTGTAAATTTAAGTCTAGCCATTCAGAGATTCCTCTAGATAACACGTCCAGTGCAAACTGACAAGATTTCTCATAAAAAATACAACTTAATTTTAATCATAATTTTCATAAGCCTTAACTCATTGACATCATTATTTGATTCCCACAGCTCAAGCATATTTCTTTGACCCATAATTACACAATTTAATCTCAGAACTGGCATATTCTGGTCATTTGTTGTCTGAACTAATTATATTGTTTTAGCTGATGTCAAAAAGTTTTGCATGTCGTTAGATATTCGAAGATAATGTAAACCGATATAGACAGTGACATGTTTAAAATGTTATTCAAAAACGTAAAATTTAAGTTTTGTTGCGCGCTAAATTCGTACTGTGTCGCAGGTAAGCGGGTTGCGACTAAACCCGCTGACCGTAGTAAGTTTACACTTACTCTTAAATACCTCAAATTCGATAATAAATTTCACAGGCGCCACTACGATCGAAATTTGTCGGCAGAAGGTCCTTGGGCAAGATTTGAAGAATTTTGTATGATCCTAGAAAACAAGAAAATGGCTAAATTACTGAGTCAATTTCAAACACAAAATTAAAAATACTTATCAATGTTTGCACCAATAGTAAATAGCTTCATGATTATTCTACCGAATTCTGGAATGCGCTATAGTACAACAATAACAATAACAATTTTGATTAATTATCCCTTGTATATAAAATAAGCCTTTGTTGACTTTGCATACATCGTGAACCGGCTGTAAATATTTAAATCTGAAGTGGAACTTATCGAAAGTGTATTTGAAAGCTATTTAAATCAGATAAATGCTACGAAATATACTAGAAAACATTCGTGATTTAAACATTAATTCAGTTAAACAAAAATGACGTAACAATGTATCATCAGTTTTAAAGCTAAAATTATTAGAAATCACTGGCATTAAAAACTTTTACACATATATTGGAAAATTGAAAATAATTAAATTTTTATCACTAATGCACTAGCTTATCTAACCTTGGTCTAACTTAAAATCTATGTACAAAATGCAATAATGACTTAATACAAAATTCATTCAAGTAATGAACAAGAATTAATAAATCAACAATTCTTCACTTTATTTGGTCATCCTTTTGTTTTAACTAATTGGGTACTACACATAGTTACAAAAAGGAAACGTGCCACATTTGTACTTGGTGACACTAAACGTGGCTTTTAATCTACTTTAAGTGTCGTCGAGAATAAATTAGTTTGTTCTATAACCATTTTATTTATCTTTAGTTAGCGGTCATGGATAACAAAGATCTTTTATATGAAAATGTCAACTTTCACCATTATTACACATAATCAATATATCGGGGTTTTTGGAGATGTTTTATGTTACTTTTGTATACCACATCTACCAATTTTTTGTTAGTTTTTGAATGTACAAGAACTCAGATACTATAGGTATCAATAACCTTATATTTACTGTTAATGATGTTAAGTCCATATGTAAAATAACAACTTTGTTGGATTGAAATTATGTTAATTGACTAAGTCTGAAGAATGAACCAAGCATATGTTTGAAATATGTCAGCTTCAAACGTTACGCCTTCATAATAAAATTTCTACTTCGTACATACAAATTAGTAAACACACTGTGTTTTTATTCATAGTTTAGTTAAGTAATTACTAACATACTAAGTGAAGTTTCGTGGTTTTGTCGATTTAAATGGTTTAACCGTTATAGTGATCTTTCTATCAAATCTCAAAATAATTGAAAAATTACGGTTCGTGATATTTAATGTTATAAAACGTAATCAATATACTTATCTTTTGGGTGTAAATGGTGTATTCTTATATTAAATTAATATAATTGTGTACATTTCGATAAGACTTATAGTTATCGCCCTGTGTAGTAGTAAAATCTTTTAGAGTTTTTTTGATGTTAGAACAAATTTGAACAATTCTAAAAGATTTTACTACTACTACTGACGAACGTGCCCCTAAATAAGAAGTACTTGTATTTAAAAATTATTATTAATTTTATTGAATACATGAATAAAAAATTTACCTCGAGTAGGATTTGAACCTATGACCTGAACTTTGCTAGAGTACCGCGCTAACCAACTGCGCCAATTGATGTAAATTTTGTCTTTATGTACGTAGAACTGATGTAAATTCTAAATATAATTATATTAATTTAAGAAGTAGTGGTATTTAATTTTTCACTCATTTGTCGAATGTCGTATAAAAAAAGAATTCCAATGTAAATTTTCTTTTATTTTTCTGATCATAACGCGAAATGTTATGTTATTATTTTATTTTATGTATTCTTTTCCAAGTCTGTCACTGATAAAATTTTTAAAATTGAGAAACGATTTTCCGTCACTGAATAGCTAAACAATTTTTCATGACTAATATAATTTTATCCCATAAATATGGATCTGTAATTGACATTCAATTACGTTTATTAGCTAGTATAAAACAATCCTTAAAGAAGGATTGATGAATTATATTACATTTTCACATTAGTATAAAACGGAAAGTAATTTTATAATCATATTGTCACGTGACCCGAAAACTATCGAACAGCTTCGTGCTGCTTGTAGATGAAACAAAAATCAATACATTAAATCACATGAAATTGCATCATAAAAGAAAGGTTATTTCGTAATTTCATGATGTATGGTACGTTTAAAATTTTCGTGCGTAAATACTCATTTAGGTTATGAGAATGTTACATGTACGGTATGGTCCAAAATAGTTGCTGAATGGATCAATAGTCTTACGCTTTGCTGTTTAACTATTTTTTCTAAATCATTAATGTATATATTCGTTACAAAGATTTCGTTAACGGCGCTGACTTATTATTTGATACAAATCTGTGTAAAATTGAAATCTCTCACACTGATGGTACGTTTACAAAAGCATTTTCGAAATAGACATTCATTCGTTCTTATGATGAATGAATTTAGGATAATCAATAGCACTGACAATAGTTAATTGTCCGTTCATGTGTAGAAGATATTTTAATAATTTGTTTCATTTTCAAATGGTATATATTTTAAAATCTGTAATTCACAGCATGTTTGCAGTTTTTATTGTAGTTCAATTATTCATGTTTACGGTAATAGAGCATTACATTTATTTGATGGTAACTATTATAATATTATTACCTTCAAGCTTTAACAAAATTCTTTTTGCGTGTTTTCTGTATGTAATATTTTTATAATGTCATTTCTAATTTCATTTACTATGTAAAGTGGTAAAGATCTTTAGCAAGTGTTTGGTGTGTAATAATATTAACCATAACAATAATAATGATTTAAGCTAATCTTTTGTTTTATTCTAGGTACGTACGGTATAAACTATGGTAGAATACGGTGAGTTATTCAATTCCATTATTACTAAATTGCATTTAGGAATTAAATAGAATTTATAGTTTTATAGAAACTAAGGTAACTAGTTCACATTACAGTAGTTGCATCCGTTAATAAACCATAACCATGTTACCAAGGTATAATTAACTTTCATCTTGCTACAATTAGTGACATGTACTGTACAAATGTGCTTTGAACTTGAAATATTAATTTAATGAGAAATACTTACATTACCCATTTCAAATACTATTATATTGTTTAGATTTTGAAGAAAATTATAAGCTGTCTAGTTTTGTTAAACTTTTTACTTACTGTTGAACAAAAGTTTACTGCATTTATGCATTATACACACACACACACACAACAAACACACACACACACACAGCAATATATAAATATATATATATATATATATATATATATATATATATATATATATATTATATATATATTATACTATGTGTGTGTGTGTGCGGTGCTGTGCGTGTTGCGTGTGTGCGTCTGTGCGTGCGGCGGTGCGCGTGTCGGTGCGTGTGCGCGTGTGTGCGTGTGTGCGTGGCGTGGCGGGCGCGTGTGCGGCGGTGTGCGTGTGTGCGGTGTGCGCGTGTGTGTGTGTGTGTGCGTGTGTGCGTGTGTGCGTGTGTGCGTGTGTGCGTGTGCGTGTGTCGTGTGTGCGTGTGTCGTGTGTGTCGTGTGTGCGTGTGTGCGTGTGTGCGTGTGTGCGTGTGTGCGTGTGTGCGTGTGTGCGTGTGTGCGTGTGTGCGTGCGTGCGTGCGTGCGAGCGTGCGTGCGTGCGTGCGTGCGTGCGTGCGTGGGTGTGTGTGTATATACGTTCAGTGATAAATGATGGGAGCCCTAATAGAGTAATGGCTGCAGATTTCGGGTGCCAAAAAAAACCGGGTTTAATCCATACTTAATATTTTAACCTTCATCAGAAATACTAACATGTGGTACGACATACATTTAAAATTCAATTTTAAATGTTTGTTTGTATCCAATTGTGGATTATATGTAGAATTCTATTATCCCGGGGAGAGTTTTGTGTTGATTTTTAGTGCTTCCCTATTTCTTGGATTAGCTTTATGCTTTAAGCGGATTAACATATGTCAATATACAATAAATTCTTCGTGTATAAAATTTGCTACAGTATATTGTGTATATAACGAAGAGTTAAGTGTAAATAAGTAGCATATTTGTATTAATAATCAAACCGGGTAGACAGATAAAAAGACGCCTGGACTAGATTCGGTAAATTAATGGAACGGTTTATTTTTTTTGTGCATACGTATGTTTTGAAACAGATGTACAGCGCTTATGATTGTAAATTTGAACAGGTATCCTTCAGACGTCAACGTGCTTTCATTGTTAATGTATTTAGTTACAGAAGCGCTTTCCACTTGTTTACTCTATCGTTTATTTTGTGGTTAACAGTTGTGTAATTTTCCGTATTTTCGCTTTAAAAATATGTTGGTAGATTTTAAATTTAGAGTACAAAAACGTTTTGCGTTAGTCAAAATTAAGACTTTGATTAATTTGGATTTTAGACGCATTGGTTTGATCTTGCAAGAGTCAATAAATAAGCATAATTAGAAATTTTAAGTAAGTTTCACGCATAAATACATGTAAGAACCCCAACCAATTGTTCCTAATATTTATCTATAATATAGGGGTATTATTTTTTTAATTGTTTATGATTTATGTACTTCCCGTACAACTTACAGGGATAAAATTACTTGACGATTCGGCATTCATAAACCAAAAATTACTTTGAAAATCATATTTTTGCCCTTTGGTCATTCCCGTTTGATTGCGAATATTTTGAAACTTGTTTGTTTTATTTTTGAACATTTCTATGGAGTACCAGCGTTTATTTGTGTGCTCATTTAACCAATATTTTCGATTGTAAACTGTCGTCCTCTGATTTATTTCGTTCCTTGATTTGATTTATGTTATTCTAATCACTCTACAGACAAAACAACACCAAACACAACCCCGATCACTTACGTCCCTCATTTATCGCTGACACCAGTGGTACTGCCATTTCACCCGTAACAAACTGAAATTTAAAAGGAAAGGGAAAGGGCCATGTATTTCACTCCCACCCAGGGGGAGGGCGGGCTGCTAGAGCTTCCGAGCTCCTTCAGTCACAATCATGGATTCCCAGCATACATACATACATTACGTATATATGCATGCTGGGATTGAGGATGGGTGTGGTCAGGATAGGATTTGGAGGAACGGACTTAGGGTTCTAAGGCGGAAAATACTACCCCTGCATTCGCCTAAGTAGCCGCACATGGTGTGCATATACGTAGTGACCATGCCGCTACATGTGTATGAGGAAAACCCCCTGAAAAAACCTCATACAGGTAGACGATAACGGAAATCGAACCCATTACCTCCCGAAGCAGGTTGTGTCGCCACTACGCTACCAGATCGGTCTAAAATTTAATAGAGAAACATCACAGAGAACTTCTTTAATTCTCTTTGACACAGTAAAATATCGAACCATTTTAGGAGACCGATACATTAATATTCTAAGAACTAATATTCTATTCTGAGAAGATGGAGCTTTTCCTCACAACGGGATTGATGTGGTAGGAATGCTATACACATTATATGAAATTTAGTAGTTTGGTAGTAATGGTGAGCACAGATGGCCACCACGGTTACCTGACCTTACGTCGTTAAAGTTCTACTTTTGGGAGCGAGTTGAAGCACTTGGTATATGCAAATTTATTGACATCAAGATAAGATTGCATTGAAAGAGTTCTAAACACAATACATGCTCTGTAAAACGCAGAAATCAGAAGAGCAACACATCATTTTGTAGGAAATGTTCAACAATACTTTTCGCTTAAGTATTTTTTACGTAGGTATGTCTTGATACTCAAAGCTCTTAGTTTCAATAAAAATTTCTTCATGAAGAACGTGATGAACTCCTAAAATTTAGTTTTGGACGTTCGAATTGATTGAAAGTTTAATCGTAATTTATGGACACTACTTTTTGTTAGCAGACATTGCTTTAAATAGCTGCATATGACTGTAGAGATGGTGCCAAATTTTGTTCATCTACCCCAATATAGGCGTTGAGTTGTGGAAAAGTTTGTAAACTGTTTTCGTTTCACTTATGATATGAAAATATTTAAGGTGGCCATTCATACGTTTTTTAATTCCCAAATCTTTATCCACTCTCAACAAAAATAATACATCATTTAAAGACTTATTACATTTTCTTCGTACTTTAATTTATTGTCGCTATCAAAATAAAGAAATCATCTACAAGAAATTACTCAATTAAGAATCAGATAGCGTACTTCAATTGTAAATAGAAAGTTAAGTAAATGACGTTAACTGAAATGAAAATTTACTGCAATTCTTCAATATATAATGCAAACTCGATAACGTTTCAGTAAACTAAATATCTCTCGTAATAGGTTTACTATTACTCATAACATAAAGATATAATTTCAATTAAAATAACATACGTCCCTCGCATATTTATTTTAAAGTATAACTTAACCTAATTTAAATATGTGAAAATGTGAAAGAGTGTATATTTTGAAATTTAATTAATTTCTCATTAAACTTGAAGCAAACTAAATTCACACGTAGACATGCTCACACTCACTAAATTTAATTCACATACAGTGTTTGTGAATTGTAGGACTTAAACTTACATACTTTATACACAAAATGTAATAGTCAAAGTTATCCGATATGGACGTTTTTAAAATAAATGATAACCGGCAGAAATGTCATTTTCATTAACAAGATTGAACCTTCATGTGCGCCCATGCGTTAACGAATCACCATTACTGTAAATGTAAACACTAAATTTCTCCATATGAACCGTTAAATTAACAAATAACTTACAAGTGTTTGATATAGTTTATCTAGCCTATTATACCTTCACTAGCCTCCATAGCCCTAAATCTTTTCGAGTTAGCGTTACAACACACGTTAAAGCTAAATGATTTTAATATCTCATATCTTAATCTTTACTAACGTCTTAACTAACTGTCCACTTATTAAAACTACTAGGCAGATAGCGAAGCGGACTGCAATTTAATTTGTTCAATACAAGCGTTCATCGTAGTGAGAAATTTTGAATTTAATACTCAACCGATAGTTTTCATCTTCCGCTTCATCCCTTTTATTGGTTATTATTTTAATTTTCCAAGTTTAATAGTAAAACGAAATTGTACCGAAAAACTAGTATCTACTTAATATACCTTTCTTTATATGATTTTACCTGTTATAACTATAATTTTAATACCACACCAAATGATTAGTTTGTTAAAATTTTACAAAAGCTATGATAAAGTCGACCATATTGAATTTTACAATTGTTAACAAATTTTGCTTTATAACTACGTATTCCAAAACGAATCTAATTTTTAATTTTAAATTTAAAGACTTATTGGTATTTTTATTTATTATGTTATGTATTCCTCAAAACTTGTAAATAAATCGAAAGTCACATACATCCAACTATTAGAAATGACTTAATCTTTCAAACTCACAATGTAAACGAATAAGCGCGGTCTAATAATAACATTGATTCATAACGCTCAAACACTATTAATAAAAATAAAAAGAATTTACAACCGAAATTGTAATCAAAAAACATTTCTAATTTTTCAGGCAATTTGGTCTTTGTTGTAAGGGTTATATTTAAAAGAAAACTTAATAATTATCACCCTAAAATCGCCACACTAGTTTTGTTAACGTAGTATTTCTTCTGTATTTAACATCTAAATTAATCTGCTATTTTTTGTAATATTGTATACAAATTTTTTTTTGTTAGTATGCCCAAACTTATTTATAGATTATACATATATATATATATATATATATATATATATATATACATATACTTATATATTCTCTTCAGTCCTGGTCAATTCATTCTAGTTGGTGTTATTTGTGTTATTGTATAGTTTACAATCATGAGATGTGGTTATTTTTGGTGTAAAAAAAAGAAAAGAAACGATTTAGATTTATTTGAATATTTGTTATAATTGGTTTCTGTGCGTGTTGGTTAGTGAGGTTTAGCGTGCTTAATGTGGTTAATCCGATTCGTTTACCGGTATCATGCTAGGTCGTCACCGAATAGACGGGGGGATGCGGAGGTCATATGAAACATTATCTAGGGATTCTTCTCTTTGGAGACGTTGTCAAGGATTTGAGTTAGGATCGCGAGAGGGGGGGTGTTAGTTTGGGTTTTTCCGTAGGAATTGAGGAAAACGGTAGTTATAAGGGGTGGTAAGGATCTCTCGGGTTGGGATTGTGTCGCCAAAGATTCTTTTGTGTGCAAAGTTTCTCTGTAGTGTTTGTATTCTGTGTGTGATGGGTGATATGTTTGCGTGTTGTATTGTGATGTCGCTAGGGTGCCGGAAGGATAACCTGTGTATGCGTCTGAGTATTCGGCGTTCACAGGAAGCGATAGAGGAAAGGTGCTTGGGGTTTATATTGGTGTATTTGGGTGCTCGGAAATCCATAACAAGGCGGATGTATGTTTTGTACGTGTGTTGTAGTGTTTTGGGGTGGCAACCTCCGATTCTACCCCGTAGGGCGCCCAATAGGTTTGCTCGGTTTCTTATTCTGTTCTGTGAGTTCGCGTTGGAGTGAGAGTCTTTCTTGATTTAGTGTGAGGGAAACATTTCGGTCGGCTAGCTTTCGACATCTTCGGTGTAATTAGTATGTCGGAAGAAGATTGTTTGGGTTTTGGGGGACTTGACGGAGACTCTCCACCGGTTAGTCCAGTTGTAGAAGTTCCGGAGGGTTTTAGATATGAGTCAGGAGGCCGTTCTGCTGTTCCTATTAACCGCTCAGAAGGCGTTACCACTACTCCGGGTTGTGTTACTTCGGGAATGTCGGATGCGAAGATTGTGTGAAGGATCGGGACTAAGGCAGAACCTTGCGGTACGGAAATATTCTTTACTAATATTGCAAACGATATTAACCAAAATCTTACAAGCACGGGTGTTGACGGCTTGACCTATGCAACCTGTATGTTCCAAATTGCATGCGCTTCAAGTTCAAAGCTGTCACAAATTCAAGCACGAGGTGCATTCGTCAAATTAAAAAAAGCGGTTGCAGAGACGTATATGGGCTGAATTCTAACCTAATCAGACGTAACGTTAACATATTGGTAAAAACGATCATTATTAATTCCATTAGAAATTCTAGTGTCTTCCTTGATTTACTCAATTTTGCGGTAATCATACCCATACTTAAAGAAGGAAACAAATAATGTTAATAATTATTGGCCAATTTCCATTCTGCCATTTTTATTCTAAAATAACTGAGATAATACTTTACAATCAAATTACGTCATTTTTTGAAAATAACAAATTGTTTTACAATAAACAATTTGGTTTTCGAAGAGACATAGTACGTCAAATGTAGTAATTCAATTTACACAAAATATTATTGAGGGATTTGAGAAAGGCATGCTGCCTTTATTGACTGTCAAAAGTATTTGACTGTGTGGTGCATGATATTCCTATTAAAAAGCTAAAACTAGTTTATATATAGAAATATCACGTCACAATAGGAGTACCTCAAGGATCTATTTTAGGACCCCTACTATTTCTTATATACTTCAATGGTGTGCCTTTTTACCTACCACAAATACTACAAATTGTGATTTTAATCTGTCTTCAAAAAACTGATGACTGTTTAAACTCGGTAACTAAATTGTCTTTGGCTAATAAATTAAAACTAAATTCATGTAAGACAACGCTTGTGCATTTTTCATTAGAAACTGTTACTTGCTGTGTAAACAAATGCCAAATTTCTCGGTTGCGTATAAACAAAAAAAATTATATCAACAACATAACAACAAACACATATACTTAGTGATGTAATAAAATCAGATAATTAATAAATAACGATACTAGGCAAAGTTTTTCCTAGATACAATTATTTAACAAATGGTAAACCTTTCATCACTAATTATATGCCGCTTATCATTTAAGTAATATGCCGTCTCGTCCACAATCGGTAGATTAAAAAGGGAGGGTTCAATTATATTGAATTTTAAATTGGTAACTCACCTGAAACGCCTGTCCAACTGCTTAGTTATTTTCACTTATGCCTATTAATAAAAATTATGAAATTACTTAGATATATAATTAAATGGCGCCATGTTATCTTTAAATCAGGAAAATAAAAAACCTATTTAATGAACATTAAAAGCTTTCTAATAATAACAAATACTAACATATGCAAAATTTATTTACCAAAATTATGGATAGTAGGAGAGGTACTAAAAGGTTTTAAAGCTAGTATAGATATAAAATTTACCACAAAAAATTCCTCAGCAGTATTTTCTATAGACAGCTTCAAATACGGAGGCGGAACGGTCAAACAGATGAAAGCATTTTTACATCTCTTTCTTATTCTGGATGTTTTATTGAATTAAACTTGCATTTTAATATTATATTATTAATTTTTTCCAAAGAGAAACTTGGGTAAATAAGTTACTTAATAGCCATTTGTAATATAAGTGTTTAAAAATTAAAAGGTGGTGAAAATATAGTGCCACCTAACGTGCCTAAAAAATCAAACAAATGCTTAGTTTAAACTATACTGAATTAAAAAATTACTCACCATCAAAATTTCGTGATGGCACGAATATAAAAAATTAATTAAAAATCATCTTATTGCGGTTAATATTCAGCATTAACTGAATTACTCAAAAGCTTTCTGAATCAACCAAGTACAATAGTTTTCTCGCGTTGCGCTGTTACATAATATAAATCCAATTTTTTAAAGAGAGGGAATTAAAACTATTTATGTAGTACACACAAAAGATTTGTTATATGAAGTGCAAATTAAGTTGCCAGTTTTCAATTTTATATGAAACTAATTAAAAACTCCTCTAATTTTAAGCCAAATAAATTAATGATTTTAGATTAACGTATTTATTAATACAACCCCCAAAAAAGGTTGTTACATGCGTTATAGATGAAAATCTAAGCTTTAAATTTTATTGTGAGTCTATCACCAAGAAGCTCAGTAAATCAATTTTTTTTATGTAGGCTTACCTTTACTTAAGGAATCAGAATTGGAGTAAGGTAAGTTGACCTAAATGGGGTTATTTTAACCCAAGCTAAGTATCTCTGAATTATGGCCCATTATTTACGGGATACCCTGAATATTATATTTACTAGGCTGAAAGAGATAACGGGGAGAAGGTTTACTTAACGAAATTAAAACATGGTTAAAAATTAAATAATTAAGTATATTCAAACCGACTTGTGTTAATATATTTATTATTTTTACGTGTAAAATACTATTCGAGTTCTAAAAACAGACTGTCTAGTGAAAAGCTTTCTAACTTTTTCCTGAAAACGCTAATGTTATCCTGTCAATTGTTTTCTTTTTGGGACATTGCTACCTAGTTTAGCTTGAATTGCGGTTAACTGACTACTTATTTTCTGTGAATGAAGCGTCTGAAGATGAATTTTAGCTGTATAATTATTTACCTATCTATTGTCTATTTAATTATTGTAATTTTATATAATTATAAATTTGTGTATTGTAATAAAAAAAAATTTTACTTTGTGATCTCAGTCTCGTTTTGGATAAAAGGAATAGTTTCAACCTCTGTGTTCATTAAAAAAATGAGAGTTTTACTTTATTTATTAGAGGTTGCATTAAATAAGGAATACAAAGAGAAATAAAAGAATTACTAACATTTCATTCAGAATTGTTGGAAAACCATGTACGAAAGTGATTCATATCGCACAATTAACTGTGCAGAAAATAATATTTTCGCACACTAGTGTGTTTCACTTTATCATTGTACCCAATACGAAAATAAAAAACACGTGTGCTCTTTATTTTCGCATTGATTTCTATAAGTTACCGTAGCAACTACCGGTTGTCTTCGGGCTGACAGGGAGTTCGGATGTGATCAAAATCGCCACGCTTACTGCTATTCACTTAAATAATATGAGCCAGCTGATTGCAGTACTATAGTGATTTCAAATTGTTTGACAAGTTTAAATATTCAGGTAATCGTCTTTAAATTCATAATAATTACGAACTACACTATTTGTTAGGGCATGATTATGATTCTTAATAAAAAACTTCAAATATTAGATTAAAGTATATTTTGTAACTGTTTAATTTGTGATCAATAAAACATTAAGTAGACTGTCTTCTTTGATGGTCATAGGAAAAATAGTGTACATTAAGCTCGCACAAAAGTGTCTATTCTGCACTCGCGGGATTCCCGCTTATGTGATATCTACCACTTTCGTAACTCGTTATATAACCCGCCGAGACGGCGGAAATAATTGTACTAACACCAACGGCGGAAGTGGGTTAAAAATGACCCTTCACAGAGCTGCATTGTTTTGAAATTACTGCGGAGTGATGGAGTGTTACAAATAATGAAGTTGTTGTTTGCGAACTGATTTATTCTTAATGTAACTCAAAAATATTGTAAGTAGTAAAAATATAAACGCAAATAACCCATAACTCAGTATAAAGTAGTAACATGACAATTAAATTACATTTTCTGTTTATCACTACCTACATTTTTTGCACACATTGTTTGTTTCCATTTGTCCATGATCTGGGCACGTAAATGTAGAACATTTGTTGCATTTCTTTGAATATTTGTTATCATTACCAACGCACGAGGAGCACCTACCGCGCTTGTTTCCACTTACAGTATCTTCAGACGTCTTCTTCTGGATACGCCTGCTACACTGTTATATTGCTTTTATAATAACTTTTTGATACCCTCTGCCGTCACCTTCAATTTTTCTAGCTCTACGTTCGATGTTTGAGGCAACTAATTCTTTTCCTAGATGTTCGAGGAATAATTTCCGTTTTTTTCCTCATGGACGTCTACCTGCCCAATTTGGATTCTTTGTGCACCAAATAACTAAAGCATTGTTCGCAGCTACATCCACAAAGTTTAGGATCAAGGAAAACGGCCACCGTCGAGATGCTCTTCTACATGCATATTCTCTCACTAGTGTGTCTAAGGCATCGACCTCACTTTTAGTTTTATTGTAATATGTGATTATCTCCGGCTTAAACTTTGCTTCTTCTCGTGGTATACTATGTGCAGCATGCATACTGGAAAGTAATACGACGCACTTTCGGGGTTTTGGAATATATGATACAAGGAAAGTGTCCGGTGAAAAAATCTGAAGAGTAAACACTTTGGTCAGATAAATTGACAAGGGATTTGGGAAGATCCTTTCTGTTTTTTCGCATTGTCCCAACTATCGTCAATTTATTTTTCAACAGTTCTTCAGACAGCGAAATGTCCGTAAAAAAATTATCTGTAGTTATATTTCTACCAGAGTTCTTCTAAAATTGCAACAGTAAAAGTTCTGGGCGTCGCATAGAACCCATACTTTTATACCGCACTTCCCAGGTTTGCTGGGAATATACACTTTAAAAGGACATCTGCCGCGAAATGTAACTAATTGTTCAGCTTCATAAGATTTCGTACAATTGGACGCAGAAATATCGGCAAATTGTTCTAAGCTCTGAAGCCTTCTTGTCAAATCATCAAAATGCTAGAATCTTAGAATTTATTTGAACCTATCACCACTCATCGCTGCAGAATATATAGGTCTGCAAAAATCATCATGTTTATCCCACAAAGAATATTTGTCCTCTCTCGCTTCTCTAAATCTTCCTGCCAATAAGAGGATTAAAAAAAAAAGCTCTTATTTCTTCTGGATCAACGTCCCTCCAAGATTTACTGGCGCGGGCATCCCGGTGAACTGGCTCACTGGCTTTTTGATTAGTATATTGTACCATTATAACGATAATGTCATTACTAATAAACAAAGAAAATACCTCCGATGTTCTATTTATATTCGTGCTGCTTGCAGTTAGACCGTTTCTTTTGTGTAAGATATTGTGACTTCTTGATTTTGTGGGCGCTGGACTTACATATTTGCGATTAGCAACTACTTGATCTGCAGCGTGTACTGTGCTTTCTTCATCGTCACTTATTTCATCTCCTATATTGCTACAGACTTCGTAATCTGCATCACTTTCGTTACTGCCACTGCTATCGGAGAATGCGTCAATATCTTCGTCATCGTGGTCTCGAATCCACTCTGTATATAATTCCGCTTCGGTGAGAGCCCTTTTATTTGGATTCATTGTTACTGCTCACTGAACATACATATAACTACTAACTCAAACACGTTTATAGAAAGAATTTACAAGCATGCACGTACGGGAACGACAGGATGCTATCACGCCAAATGCGCACGGGCGGTCTCGAATCTCTAAAAATAGTTATACCGACGGCGGAAACCGGGCCAAAAGTGACCTAGTGCCCTTATCTACGACATTACCTATTCAATTATGTTCAAATTTTAATACAAGTAGTAAAATGGCATAGAGGAATATCTCAGATTTCAAAACAAAAGATAAAGTTATTGAGAAAAATTACAACTCTGGGTCAATTTTGACCCGGTTTCTTCGGAGGGTTAATATACTACAGGTGAAAGTTTCGTTTATTTCGTTAACGCATACATAATAAATAGTGATCTTAGTGGGCTGAGCCTGAGCATCGTGGCATAGGAAAACGTCTACAATTTTTTATCATTTAAACCAACTGCTTATGACAAAAAATTATAAACCCTATTGCAATTGGATTCTTTTGTGATTACGAAACTAATAAA
The DNA here is from genome assembly GCA_036346205.1 of Vesta saturnalis. Taxonomy (NCBI): domain Eukaryota; kingdom Metazoa; phylum Arthropoda; class Insecta; order Coleoptera; family Lampyridae; genus Vesta; species Vesta saturnalis. The sequence goes on from JARFJB010001344.1 coordinate 572,607, forward strand.
GCTATGGTGGGAAAAATATTGCAGCTGCTTTGTGTCAAATATATTTCATTCTATCGTTTTGATCAATCATCCTGTATCCAGTAATATAGATAATTAATAATAATAATTAAATACATTAAATTAATAATCATTACAAGGTTAGAAACACATGCGTCGTTACATTTTAAACTGAATTGTGTCAATTTATAGATTTATCGTCTGTTTTGGATACAAGATCAGTCCTATTTTTATTGTTTTGTTTTGTTTTAACCCTTAAATAAGATTTGAATACCATAATTCATCAATCATGTTGATATAAAGTAGACTTTAACTTATTTTTCTAAAAAAAGTTTGATACCTACAAATAGCAGACATATAATAATAAAATGATGTTGACCTCATACGGTGAACTAAAATTTACACCAAACCCCCAATTGTATCGTAAATGGTGTAAAACATGAAAAGAGAATCTAATCCATCTCAACGGGCTGAAAGTTTTGAGATTTATGGCGGTGCAGGAGTAAAGCAATTCGACGAGTTTTCCACAAGGAGAAAAGATTGATGTCTCACTTCAGTGACCACATATGCTGTCCCACGCATTAAATCGATACAGTCGTAGCCGGATGTCTCCCGGAACGCGTGAAATATGACCGGTCATATGCGCCCCTAGCTAGCTATATAAGAAAATTTCAGTCGTTTATTTAAGCAAGCAGAACTGCCGAATTTTTTGCCGATCTACGAAAATCGCTGTGCATTTGTTTCCGCAAATATTTTCCCGTAGGAAACAAAAATAGAAATTGGAAATACTCTCTGTTAGCGAGGAAATTGCTTTAACATACACTTTTCTTTTAAAGTTTGTGTTGGTTTTATCTCTATTCATTTTCATTACTAATTTTAAAGAATAATTTATTAGCCTCAGTATCTTTGTGAATTTGTAATTCGGTTCATAAATGTTAATTTGTTATGGAAAAAAACATGAGAAACATAATTTAAAGGTGATTTGCTTCACTTCATAAAGAGGCAATTAGTTATTTCAAAAGGGTAAATTTCAATTTAAATTTCTAGCGTACTTTGTGAAGACGTTTTTTTTTCTTAAGGTTGATTCTTGTGAGAAGAGTTTTCCTTTCAAATAATGTTGTTCTTGAGTGGTTGCTATTCAAAATGCAAATTACTACACTAATAGTCCCTATGGGCCTGACACATGTTTACTTCGTCATTACTGCCAACGTTGGATTGACTAAAGGTAATGGCTCTAATTAACACCAGCTTTCAATTACGGTAGTGTTTGACGTGGAAACATAGTTACAAGCAACAGAGTTTATATTTTGTTTTAGCGAGCTTGATTAAGTATACGAACGGCAGCTGTTACAGCAATCGTCCAAGATGTAATGAAGTTAGATCATAACTTCATTTTACAATAAATGTACCACACTCTATTTCTAACAGTTATCTCATTAGAACTTTATGTGCAAAACTCATTTAGAAATTTCTTTTAAGAATAACTAAATTAAATGTAGGTACACTCATTTAATGAAACAATTAAAAATGTAAAAGAGGCAGGCACAAAGTAATTATAACTCGTTGCTTCAAAATCTTGTATATCTAGATAATGTCAAATTATTTTAATCAAATTCAAAATGAAGTATCTTGGTTAAGAGGGTTGAATAAGGAAGATTTAAGCGAAGCTTACACTGATTAAAACTTATTGGATTAAATTTTATATTTATATTAGGAGTTTAATTAATATTGCATTACCATTTTCCATCACTGAAAGCATATTTAAAAAAAAATTATTTAATAATTACATTATTCTAATTAAACTTTATACATTTATGTAAGTAAACTTAGTTCTTGCGTGTTAAACTAAACTGAAATATGAAATATTCTTCAGTAACAATTGGTACTCAAGAAGCATCTAAGAAAATATTGTGATTATGTAAAGTAGAATTAGTAAAATGTTTTCTTCAAATGCTGCAGTCACGCGTAAAACCTCAAAGTTAAAGTTCCATTTTATGAGATAAGTCATTTTAATGTTTGCTTCAATCGATTAACAACACATTTCCTTGACGACGACAAAAACAATAATTCTGATGTATAATTGTCGAGCATTTATTTATTAATAATTATAATTATTAATAAATTATTGGTTACGGGCCAAACACTCATTAGAGCATCCGCCCGTAGAGGTATTGTGCAGGCAATGGACATAGCTCAGTGGGATGAGCGGGATTCTTTCTTAATGCTACAAAAGGACACTCGTCACAACTCCATAACATCAAAATCGGGAAAAAGGATCACAAAGACGCCACCTGTTAGATACATTTATAGCGGGAAAACGTCATGAACTAGATCTTAATAATGGCCTAACAGGAAACCATAATGTTCACTCAACATAAAACACTCGCCTCTACCAAAATTCTACGTAAAGTTCACCTAAACTTCAATAAAATCCTAAGCTTAATATAAAAGCCGCAAATAATACATGCGATAATAAAACTAAAACTCATCAAATACTTCGATAAACTTCAACGCAAAATTATTGGCTCGAATAACCAAATAACTGGTCAAAACGGTAATTAGTTATTCAATTTAAAACGAAAAATACGTCACAACAAAACTAAGCGCGATTAAGTATTATAAAATCCTAAAATTTACTCAATCTCGGAGTCGCTATACCTAATTTGAAAAGTACAAAGCGCATCCCCAAACAAACGAACTGCTTACCTTTTAAGGCAAATACAGGTAAATCCATGAACTGCAGTCGGTAGTTGATTCCTATAAATACTTTAAGAATATGTGCGACTACTCGCAAAACAATCATTGACGTCCAAATAAGCTAGCTGTTCGGTCGACGACCTATTTACTTCGTCATTACATTAAAGTATATCTTAACACTTCTTTTAAAATGAACTTATCACCAAAATCAAAATAGCAAGTACTCTAGTATAGAAATTCATTACCTTAAAGCTTTTATCAAATAATTAAACCATTAAACACTTAAAAAGTTGCCACTATAAAATTTGTAAAAGTCTAAAAATTCTCGCAAAATAACCAAACCATACTGTAACTTACTATAGACATAATCTTGGATCTTTTAAATTTTCATTAAACGTAATTAAAAATAGCGTTGTGAGAAAGGAAAAAGATGATAATAATATCAAACAGAAAAATAAAATAACACCTTCGTATATTAAGCTAAACGATCAACACTGGGTGTGTTGATGGGGCGGTTACAAAAAACACTTAATGTTATATACCTAATAAATAACCAGGATTCATGCTTGCAAGCTCAGTTTCCCAAATTTATCTACCTTAATTTTTAAATAACACCAAACATAAATCGGAACAATAATAATATTTTCGTTGAACACATGAATTTGATGACAATCGGTAATATGTAATTTTAGTTAGCGAAATCAAAATAAAATACAGATAAACACCATATATAAGGGGTCAGCTGTGCACACGAAACCATCAAATAACCATGAACTATATTACCAACAATCCGCACGTAATTGCGATAAACATCCAAAGGAATAAGGGTTGGCACTACCAAGAAATACCGAAATGTCGCCACGCGACAACAACAATCAATAACATAACCCGGGATGAGCGAAGTTACAACAATATAACGGAAAGACGATAAACGTCATTTAAGCCCGGTAAGAGCGTCACTAGTTCAAGCACCGTCAAACAAACATTTCGTGTGTGCGGTCCGCGAACCGCAAAGCTAACACCCTTACCAAGACTGACTTAAGCAGCATTCATTTCTTCCCATCTTCAATTTCATCTCCCTTAAATCTCAATTAGCCAATCCTACAACCTCAATACTTTAAATAATCGTACGTGCTAAAAACGAAGACATATCATCAAAAGAAACGGAAAATTACGTCATAAAAACACACTCTGCACAAGATCTCACGGTACCTTATCCATGAAGCCTGATATCTTCGTAAAAAAAATCTCTTTCGAAAATCTACATTAAATAACGTATGTAGAATCCAACCTCTTTGTTTAATTAAAATAAATTTATCAAAATGACCCGTCTGATTGAGGCCCAAATGCTTTTAAAACTACAACTATGCTCCATACAAAGTAGTAATTTTACAACACGTAATTTCAAATCCATTAACTATAATTATCAGTATTTAAAATAACGAGGACTTGCGATTATTTACACAAAACTACTCATTACTTTGATTGATTCAATTTCAATGAACTGTACTACATTAATGATGACGGACAATAATAAATAACCTAAAGTTCGATAAAACAGCAATGGTTCGATAAAGCAGCGACGGTTCGTTAGATTTTGACCACACGTGATATATTATAAATTGATTTTTAATATTGATACTATATTTGTTTCATGGTTTTATAACGTTTAAAGATAAAAAGCTACTCTGTGTGGCAAATAAATGTATATCTTGGCTCTTCCAAATGCCCTTTTTGTGGCTAGCACAATCTATTATTATTTCTATTATATGAAGTCCCATTCGATAAACGTGTTTGGAACTAAGAGACGAAAATGCTTTTATTGATACTTATGTTATTAATAAGTTCAGATACCGTTATACCAGATGACTCAAGCTGAACGCGTCGATAGAACTTAAACGACTGTTTTTGGTCATAAAAAATTTTAATATTTATTTTTCAAAAATCGTGTGAAAGTTAACCAGCATCAAATTAGCAAAAGATTTCAGCAATAGACGTTTTTTCAGTAACTTGTGGAACGAGCTTACCCTTTCGGGGGGAACTTCATATAAATGATCGTACTGGACCCTATCGTACATCAACGTATTAATAAAACGATTAGAGGGATGAAAGGGGTGAAAAATAAGGGCAACTTTGGAGGTGTTGGTTTTTTTGTAATTTTGAAAAAGAACTTTGTACTTTGCATAAAATGGAAGCTAGAAACAAAATTTAAAACCGTACCCCCACCCCGTTTTGAAAATATGTAATTTTTACGCTGTTGTACATCAAGTATTTTTATTTTTTTAATTTTTTATGTTTAAAGGGCTCACTAGGAATAATATACTCCCAACAAAAATATCTCCCGTTTTGAAATTACGCAAAATTTAAGAAAACACGCTTTTAATGCACCATCACCGTACTGAGGGGCTGTTGAACCCTGTTGTACATCAAATATTTTTATTTTTTAAATTTTTTATGTTAGAAGGATTCACTAGCAATCATATGAGAGCGTATAAATATGTACATACGTCCCGTTTTGAAATTATCTCATTCTTAAGAAAACGCACTCTTAATGCACCATCGCCGTATTTAAAAGGGTGTTTATTCGGAACCTTCAACAAGCCGCTTAAATTGTAAATTATGATATTTTTTACAAATTGACAATTATTATTTTTAGTTATTTTTGTAACTTTTGAAACTAAGTTATGATATGCTACTACAATAACTACAAATTCTTTTTTCAAAAGCGTTCCTAACATTTTCCAGGACAGAAAACATGCCTTACAAAAGAATCTGAGGTGGTCAGGACATGATTTGCTTACGCTTGTGTACATGCTGCGTTAGGAAAGAGTATATACAGTAAAGAGAGAACAACAATTTTAATTTATTTATAATCCCGCTTATATAAAATGCACTAGGTATAATCTAAGTATAACCTTGGTGAACAATTGAAAAATCATAAAAATGCATAAATTAAAGTATAACTTTCTATTCAGGAATATAAAAAAGTTCTTTTTGGTAATTTCACCCAATACAAAGCTCCACAAAATTTTATATATAAATGCAAAGAAATGAAAAAAACAGAAGCGTTAGATTTTTTCAAAGCAAGTTTATTTGCTTTAATGTTAAAACTTACATAACCTAATTTATAACACATTACTGCAATGTTTGGAGTAATTTTTAGAATCTTGTTGTAGTTGAAAACAGTCTAGATAGTTTTCATAATTCTAAAAATGTGTAAATCCGTTGAAATCTCGAGATTCATTTTTTCACGAAACAATACTTTATCGGTTTGCGCGTAATCCGGAACATAAAAATTAATACACATATTCAGAAAATCTATACATACGGACATTACAATTCCACACTCACGCATGCACGCGCACACACACATACGCGCGCGCGCACGTGCGTACATGCGCACACGCACACGCACAGTTACACAGACACGTATACACATAGACATGTAGTTGAAAATAGTGTAGATAGTTTTCATAATGCTAAAAATGTGTAAATCCGTTGAAATCTCGAGATTCATTTTTTCACGAAACAATACTTTATGGGTTCGCGCATAATCCAAATATAAAAATTAATACACATATTCAGAAAATCTATATATACGGACATTACAATTCCAAACGATACATGTCACCATAAAACACATAAGTTAGCTGAATATAGATAATTAATACGTAGACCAATGGCATTACCATTAAACTATACTAATTTCAGTGAAGAAATATCTATTATAAAGCAAATTGCACAATCAAAATGTTCAATTTCAAATATGATCGACACTTTAGTTGAAAATCAAGAATAAAAATTATCTACCAAAAACATTTACCGCAATAAAATAGATCCGATAGAAAATAACATATCATTTTCATAAATAATACGCTAAAAAGTAAAAAAGATAATTCATCATTCAATGGTACCAGTAAAGTTGCAGAACATTTTATCCATCACTTTAAAATTAATTAAATCAAGAGCAATAAACCGATTAAAGGCACAATTGATTTTGGCAGAAATGGAATAACCCCCAATAAGTTCGCGATTGGCCTGGATTGCATTCCTCCGGCAATAGTTAAGTTCATTGTTCGCTCTATCTCTAGCGCACATAATCAATGAATGTTTCTTATCGGGTGTCTTTCCTAGACCTATATCAATATTTTCCGTTTTTTATAAAATCCTGGAGCGAGTAATTTATGACAGGTTAGTGTCCTATTTTTTGAAATATAACTTGCTATCTAAAAGTCTGTATGGATTTATTCAAAAAAGATCAACCATTAATGCCTTATGTAACTCTCTTTTTTACATAAATGAACCAATAGAAAATCTCGATTTATCCAAGGTTTTTGACATAGTAAATCATGAACTGTTATTGGCACAATTAGAAATGTATGGAATACGTGGTAATAATGTATAACTGATATGTTCTTATCTGTGTAACGGAAGTCAAAAAGTGTTTTATTCAGAGTCTGTTTCGTTATCACAGAATGTTTCGTATGTGTCGATCCTTGGCCCCCTACTTTTTTTGATTTTCATTAATGATCTTTCAAGATATGTTGGTTTACCTATCTTGTACCAATATGCTGAAAATACCTCATGTTTACTTAGTAAGGATATTTTTCCTGAACTGTCACAGTCGATGACTGATATTGAAAATAAACTGGGGAGTTGATGTAAAATAAATAAATTGATTTTAAATTCTAGCAAAACTGATTTATTAGTATTTAAAACACCTAAAGACCAAGCTTAATTGTTATGGTATGAGTGGCTCAGTACACAACTGGTTCGAAAATCACCTATCAGATCGTTTCCAGTTTGTATATTTTAAATCTTCCCGTTTAAAACTCATTTTGGCGTAGCAAAAGGTAATGTACTAGGGCCAATATTATTTATTATTTACATAAATGATATACATTACGTATTAAAAGAATCACAAATCAGTCTGTTTGCCGATGCTACTCTTCTCTATGCTGTAAACCATCATTAAGCAAATGCTCTGCATTCTTTAAATGGTGACGTCAAACATATTGAACTGTGGCTTAATGAAAACTAGATATTTTTAAATGTAAGAAAAATAAAAGCAGATGTATTTTCTATAAAGGAATTCAAAATTATAATAAATTACCTATCACTGTTTTACCTTTACGGTTAGTTTTACATATCGTTTATTTTAACTTTGCACTAATTTTACCTACATTTTGTTTGTACAATATTTCAATGTCTTTACATGTTGTACTGGTGATGTACCACATACCTAATTTTATTTTAATGTTATCTATAGTTTTTATTCCTACATTTACGGTTAGTTTTATCTACTTTTATTTATTTATTGTTATGGTGTATATATATATATATATATATATATATATATATATATATATATATATATATGTTGTTGTTGTTGTTGTAAGTGTAGCATGTATTGCTAAATAAATCGTTCACTCACAAAAAAAATCATGGCTTGTAAAAATAAATAACAAGATTAGTCCGCAATCAGAAGTAATCAAATTCTTAGGAATTAATATAGACTCACATTCATTCACAGTAGTTCGACCGATTCTATTATCAATATCTCATATATTAAGATATATGAGACAAGTTAAATCTACATTCCATAAGAATCTATTATTTTGCATGTATGCAAAGTACTGTTCAATACAGCATACTGTTTTGGTACAATTCGGTACATTCAGTCAGGATATTTAAAACTCAAAAAAAGATTATTCCAGTAATATTAAGTTTGCTAAATGTACTGAAGAATTAAGTATCATGACAATATCGTCCCTCTATGTTTATATTTCTATATTGACTTCCATAAAAATTGCAACACCTAGAATTTATTGAACGATTTTATTGAAATTTTCGTCAACAAGGTCTTCTTTCATTAGAACGAACAAACAATTAAAATTTGAAAACAAAAGAACAAAAACTAAAAATGTTTTTTTCAATAATGAGTTGCTCCGCCACGATTTGTAATGCACTCATTTAGACGGCGTAGCACGCTATCAATCAAGTGATCTATAGCTGCCTGTGGTATATCAACCCAAGCTTCTTGAACCTATAGCCGGAGATAGTGTAAGTTATCTGAAGGGTGTGGTAAATTACCCAGTCGCCTACCGACCTCATCCCATACATGTTCAATGGGCGACAAATCAGGCGACCGAGCAGGCCATGGGAGGACGTTAAAGTTAGCTTCTTCCAAAAAATGTGTTGTAGCCCTTACCGTATTAGGGCGCGCATTATCCTGTTGGAAAATGGGATGAAGATATGGAAGCGCAACGGGTTCTAGCACATTGGCAATATAACTAGCGGCGTTTAAGTTGCCATCAATGAAGACCATGGGTGATCTGCTACCGTAACATATTGCACCCCATATCATTACTACTTGTCTGAGGGCTGTGTTGCGTTCCACAAAGATGTTGAATTTTTTCGTTCTCCCGCATCCATCTGACCCTCCTACGACCATCGTGGGCCCACAAGCAAAATCGGGACTCGTCACTAAACACAATTCGAAACCATTCTTGCACCCAATTCGCTCTTTCGTTGCACCATTCTAGCCTGCGTAGACAGTGAAGTGGTGTAAGAGGAAGACATAAAAATGGACAATATGAACACAGCCTATAAGACCTTATCCGGCGATAAACAGATAACATTGACAGTCTGGGTCCTACACCTCTCATCCAATTATTTGCAATCGATCGAGTTGTTGAAAATCATTTGGACTAACATCTCAATACCGTTATAACATTTAGGTTTACACGACGAGCAATTTCTCTTAGCGGCCACGTTCAAAATCAGTCAATTGGGAAAAATGTTGATGTTGACGTACTCTTGGCATTGTTCCCAAGTTCAGAACGAAATTGTGAACAAACAATTTGTAAAACTTACAGTTAATTACACACTGATTGGTTTATTCCTTCAAATTTATTGTTACTAAGTGCAAAGAAAAAAACAAAAAAAAACTACTAGCTAGATTTTATTCAAATTTTAATCGTTTGTTCTACTGAAAGACATCGTTTCAATAAAATCGTTCAACAAATTCTAGGTGTGCATCTTTTATGGAAGTCAGTATATATATATATATATATATATATATATATATATATATACTTATGTTATATTACTCACAAGAAAAAATATAAGCTCTCACGACTTGAGTATACTTGCACATAAAACAACAAAGCTTGAAAAGGGACTGTATTACAGCTGTGTTAGATTATACCGGGTCAATGATGGTTGATGGTAGGTTAGACGTTTATGGAAAATGAGACAGGAATTTTTTGAAAATTTGGCAACATGGGTAATTTGCTCTGCTCTATCGGTCTAAAATATTTTCAACGATGCGATGTTGCCGCTTCTACTCAAAAGTAGACTTTCTTATTTTTAATGGAACATCCTATATATTATTTTATTTATAGAATCGCAATTTCTTTATAGTTTTTTCTAAATAGTTTCCTATACCTATTTACACCGGTTTTCGAGATAATTATTTTTTTTCTCCGAAATATTTACCACTAAAATTTTAATTTAGATGCTATTTGAATCCATAGAAGGATGAAATTTTAAACACGGTTTGCACAAGCCTTGTATTATTATAGCTACCTAAATAAGTTTATTTCATGTTATGCAAGATGGTTTAAAATTAAAGATTTTGACGTGACACACAAAAGTGTCAAAACTTTATTTTTTCAAATAAAACACCCTGTACATTATTTCAAATTCTGAAAGGCAATTAAATTTCTTTTAAGACGGTACACCATGTTACTTAACATTGCTGTATTTGTGATTTTCCAGTTAATATTTATTTAAAAACAAGTTGAAATGGAGCGAAATAATTACTCATATGAAATTTTGATGAATCTATTTATTATTCATGGACAATGTGACAAATACAACAAACGCACTTCTAAGCACTTCAAAATCCGGCGATGTACACCACCAGTTGTCGCTCTATGTACTTCATTAGCACTTAGTTGGTCGATGCAATTGGTCACACGTTGACGTAGCTCCTCTTTAGTGTTCACCGACATCTGGTATACCTTCTGTTTTGCATTACCCCAAATGTAAAAATGGAGGCGGGTAAGATCGGGGGACCTTGCAGGCCAATCACATGGTCTCAAACGCCTAGACCAGCGGTCATCAAATATCTGAAACAGTTCACGTGTTACCTCTCTTGTGCAATGTTCTAATGTTTAATTTTCCTAAAAGTCTGATACTACTGTTCTTAGAATGTAGAGGTATTGATTGTTATTTCATGGCTCATCGTAAATAAAAAATCTTATTTGGTTGTCTTTTAAGAAGCAAAACACATTAAAACTGGATTTGTTTTGAAAGCCCATTTGATTGATCGCGCACGGATTTTGATCGGCCCAAAAAAACTTGCTTCGTCTGTCCATATTATTGTTATTTTATTTAATTGCTCTTGAATGCGCATCAGGAGTGTCTCACAATCTTGGTAATCATCTGGGTTCAGTTCTTGAACTGTTATACATTTAAAAGGATGCATATTGTGATTGGCCAGAATCTTTTACACCGCATAATAAGTTAGGCCTAAACCATATGTTGCATTTTGGATAGAAGTTTGTGGATATGCGTGGAAATAAGCTAAAACGTTCACAATATTTTCTTCATTCGACGTTACAGGCCTTGGCACAGTTGGAGTTGCCTTAGGTTTTGAACCATAATTGATAAAATTATCTTGTATTCGCACAAACTTTCTTTCGTTCATTGGTTGCAAATCAAGATACATTTCATTGAATTTCCTGCCTGTTCTTGTTATAATTTTGTCACACTGTCCATGAATAATAAATAGATTCATCAAAATTTGATATGAGTAATTATTTCGCTCCATTTCAACTTGTTTTTAAATAAATATTAACTGGAAAATCACAAATACAACTTTAAAATTTCGGCGTCTGTCAAACACATTAAATAATTAAGCAATTGTTAAATAACATGGCGTACCATAGTCAACTAACACAAATTATATGAAGATAATGTGATTTTTAAGAATCATTGCGATTATTTCGAAAACTTGACGAGTTAGATATGCCACTACGGTACATTAACTTAAAGGAAATTTAAATACCTTTCCGAATTTGAAATAATATACAGGATGTTCGATTTGAAAAAATAAAGTTTTGATCCTTTATGTGTGTCACGTCAAAATCATTAATTTTAAACCACCCTGTATAACATGAAATAAATTTATTTAGGTAGCTATAATAATGCAAGGCTTGTGAAAACTGTGTTTAAAATTTCAGCCTTCTATGGATTCAAATAGCAGCTAAATTAAAATTTTAGTGGTATCATATCTCGGAGAAAAAAATAAAAAATAATTATTATCTCGAATACCGGTGCAGGTAGGTATAGGAAACTATCTAGAAACAATGTTCATAAAGAAATTGCGATTCTATAAATAAAATAACATACAAGGTGTTCCATTAAAAATAAGAAAGTTGTTACTACTTTTTAGTAGAAGCGGCAACATCGCATCGTTGAAAATATTCGATAGAGCAGAGCAAATTACCCTTGTTGCCAAATTTTCAGAAAATTCCTATATGTCTCGTTTTCCATAAACGTCCAACCTACCATCGACCATCAATGACCTTGTACAGAGCATTACCTTTATCTATAAAACAAATATCATCGCATTCACGTTTCAAATACAAGTTACGTAAACATTTAATAGGTAAGGCGTACTATTCTATACAAGAATTTTTAGCTGATACAACAGCTTAACAGAAAGTTCTTATGCAATTATAAAGGACTGCTTATGCCAACTGTAAAATGTAAAGGATACTCTGCATATCTTAAACATGCAAATTTCCAAATGTTTCTTAATGTAATGTGTATCTTTGTTAAATTATTTTTTTTTAATGTGCTTTATTACACTGACTTAGTTATGAAAGCAGTATATGTTATCTACTGTAATATGTATAACAATGTGATATACCTACTTATTTTTTTTATTTTTTAATTTATATATATATATATATATATATATATATATATATATATATATATATACATTAAATATATTTATAGACGATTTAAATGCAAGGTACACAGTAATGGGTGGATAGGAAACTATATAGGGGTACAGACCCTACGGTTATGAAATCACACTCTGGGTAAACGGCTAAAACCTCGTTGGAAAAAAATGTATTCTGTACGTACACCGGACAAATAATTTATTCTGGGTATCGGGATCAAAACAGGAATTATGAATTAAAGGCGGTTATAAAACGAAAAACTGGTAAGGACGGTGGTCAATCATTAATCTTTAATGATACGGCATAATAATAATCATAATAATGACAGAGAACTCAGGAAAATGCAGATTAACATGATATGTGGTTGTCAAAATGAAAATCAACTGAAGTGATTTGGGAAGGTGGTGAAAAAGCGGGTGCAACGATAAGGATTATTAAACAATACGGTTGTGGAAATAAAGAGAAATAAGGTTTTATAGGAATTTATTATTAGGGTAGGAAAATTAATTAGTAATGAATTCTGGATCATTTCAGTACGGCACGCTCACGGGTATAGATATCTTCATTATGCAAATTTTACCTTGTCCTTGCATTTACTACAATGTGTCATTAAATGAATTGCTGATATTATATAACTTTTCCTTTAAAGGTGGCTATTTTCTAAACATAGAAATCAATAGTTGTATTGTTGAAACAATTGAACAAATGAAAGTTACAACATACATTGTTCTGAAATTGAAATTGCGAAACTGTAGATATATAAACAATGTTTAAGTTGGAGATGATGTTGACAATACGGACGTAGCTTTATTTGTAATGAATTCCATATTATAAATTCCATTACAGTAGTGGTGTTACTTTACACAATGGTTTTTAAATTTTAACCATGTAATGTAATGTAAATTACTATTTATTTGCCACATATATGTAAAGTATTCTTATTCTGCCACTCTGGATTTTAATACAATTGGATAAATATGTACTTAGTCCTTATTTCTTGTATCAATTCGTTACTGTAAATTATTAGTTTCGGTATCTCTAATGTTACAACAAATAGCGATAATTAATTTCGAAGTACTTTGTATTACTTATTTTTTTTTTAATTAACTGCCCGTTACTTGTCTTTGTTTACTTTGTACTCATGATAAGATATGAACTTTTTAAATTAGAATTATATTAATTAATAGTCATATCCTATATTTGAATTTTATAATCGAAATTCATAAATTTCAACTTATTCAATTTACTTTTGCCAATTTCGTTCTTTGCATACTTTTGCAATGACGATTGATTGTACTGCATTAAAGAAGATTTGTATTTTCTTAGTTAAAAATAAATTTAAAAAATTGGAAGAAATTTCGTTGATAAAAGTTTATTGCAGACAGAAGCGCCTTGGAATTGAAATGGAAATAAATGCTAATAGTACTTGAACAGAAAATAACAGAATTAAACTTTCAATTTGATCTATCAAAAGATATCTAATATTTATTGAAGTTTCATTTGAATACTGCAGTAATTTTGTTTTCAAACTTCTAATTAAAATTAATTTTTCTTGTTCATTTCAATTTATTTCCATTATTGAATAAAACTTTTAGTTCGTGAAGAAAATTATTTATTGGTGTGTGAAACGATAAGATTTACTTTCTGATTATCATACTTTTGGTAGAAGTTTGGTAGTAAAAAAAGAGGTTATATTTTTGTCATCTCATATTTATACCAAGTCAACTTGATCTAAAAGAAAAGAAATAAATCAATAAGTAGACCGAATATTTCTTTTAAAATTTAGAAACTCTTAAAAACAGTCCTAGCAATCCCACTTCAATAATGTGGCGTTGTTTGTGCTGAAGTTTTCCAATTTTCTTTGTCGGTTCTTGTATAGAAATAACATCGAAATAATCGAATAGGATAAATAGGATGTGAAAAACTTTTTCGTGTTTCTATAAAAAATGAAAATTCAGTTTAGACACGAATCCTTTTTAGAAATAACGTATGCGAAATCTAATTTATTATGGTAAATAAGAAGTGCAAAAATTTTGACTTTTATTAAACGATATTACATTTTTCACCATGTCCCAATCGGAAAGTTTAAGAGCGTGGTATATACTCTTATGTAAATCTTGTACCAAATCGATCAGATTTGACGTACGTATATTTAAGCTTCAACTACTACTTCCTTATTTCAACATTTTCAGTTATGAAAAGGTGTAAATTGTCTATCCAAAAAGGTGATATAAATAAAATGTTGTGTATGTATTCTTGCAACTATTGATATTTAAAATTTTATGGAGATGAAGAATACTGTGTATAATATTAAGACTGTTCACGAATGAAATTTATGTCTGAGTTACAAAAGGATTTGCCCTTAACGCTTGAATGTGCCTTGATTTTGAATTCTCTAACGATGGAAAATGTCGAGAGTATGACGTTGAAGCTGTTTAGTCTTTGATGTCTGTTTTTATTGTTATTATTATAATGCAAAATATGTTGAAAGCTTAGAAATATATTTCTTTCAAATTTATGGGCTTGTGATTTTTGGTTTTGATTAAAAATAGGTTTTGTTTACAAGAACTATTACCAGTGAATGCTACACCAACTGGATGTAGATAATAATAGTTGACCTCCTGGAATACTTTATAATTTATATATATATAATATATATATATATATATATATATATATATATATATATATATATATATATATATATATACATATACATATACATATACATATACATATACATATACATATACATATACATATATATGAATACGATTAATTTAATTTGAATTCTATAACAATGGAAAATGTCAAGATTATCACGTTGAAGCTGTTTAGTCTTTGATGTCTGTTTTTATTGTTGTTCTTATAATGCAAAATATGTTGAAAGCTTACAAATACATCTCTTTCACATTTATGGGATTGTGATTTTTGGTTTTGATTAAAAATTGATTTTGTTTACGAGCAAATGATATTCCTAGAAATATTATTAGTAAATGCATACATACAGTGTGTACAAAAAGGAACTTGCTAATATTTCGGTTTCTGATAGGTTTGCAAAAAAATGTTTCAAATAAAAGTTATACGAAATAAATCAAGCTATCAAAATATATAGAATGCACCATTAATCTAAAATAACGTAATGATATATGTTTTTAATTGTACACCCTGTATATTTTTACCATTTTTTTGAAAATCTATTAAATTAGAGATACAACCGTTAAAACCGCCTGTTTCTAACTTTATTCGTTCCAAAGTTACAGGGGTTTGGAAAAAAGAGTAGGCTTCTGCCATTACTTATTTCTAAATGTCATTGGTGACAATTAAAAGTCTAATTCTTTTACTCTCATTGGTTATTTGTTATTGTTATTAGTAATAGTATTTTTTATGTTGAAATTTTATGTTTATGTAGTTACTTTGAAAATTACCGAGCAGGAAAGTGTAACGATTCTGATGATGAGAGGTCACGGTGATCGTAATAGAAGTTATGATGAGGCACCTCATTATTTAATAGTACGTATCTAATTCGTAACCCAATTACTAAAACTGCAGTTTGTAGAATTGTGAAACGTTTTGAAGAAATGGGTTGAACTAAACATCGCTCTGTAAGTGGCTAATGATGAAAAAGCCTTGCACATTATGCAAACATTTGTAGAAAATCCTTGTGCATCCATTCGAAAAACTGCATCAGAACATGATGTTAGTGGGATCCGTTCGTAACATTCTCAAGAACAATGGGTTGCATCCTTGTAAGGTAATGCTGATACAAGAATGATCTTAAGATGATTTTGATCGCAGAATGGAATTTTCTGAAACTGTAATGCAACCGGTAGATATGGATCGTCATTTTACAAATAGGATAGTTTTTTTCCGATTAAGCCACGTTCATGTTAAATGATACAGTTAATCGCCACAACTGCAGATATTGGAGTGATACTAATCCTAGATGGAACATAGAACGCAAAGGCATTTAAAAGTTTGGGTAGGTATTATCGGTGCCACTGTTTTTTATAGAGGCCAATTTGGACGGTCAAAAGTATAGAGATTTGTTGAGAAATCAAGTAGTGCCTGTAATAAGGAATGTTGTTGACAACAATTTATGACATTTGGTTTCAGCAGTATAGTGCACCGCCACACTTTAGCGTTGATGTTCGAAATTATTTAAATGAAGTTTTCCGAGGCAGGTGGATAGAAAGAAGGGGCACAATGGAGTGGCCAGCAAGATCTCCGATTTATCTCCATCAGATTATTTTTTTAGGGATATGTCAAAAATATTGTGTACAAAACAAAACCTGATAATCTGGACGATCTAAGGCATAGAATACTGCTGATAACAACCCGTTAAATAACAAATGAGCAGTTGCGTTATGCTACATGAGCTTTTCACAATAGACTTAGATATTCCCAAATAGAACAAGGAAGAACTTTGAGCATTTCATAAGATAAAATTAATAAGCTATTAATTACCAGAAGAAGTATACATAATTTTTTTATAACTTTATTTTCAAACCCCTGTAACTTGGAATCAATCAAGTTAGAAACAGGCGGTTTTAACGGTTATATTTATAATTTAATAGATTTTCAAAAAATGTAATAATATACAGGGTGTACGATTTAAAAAATATACCATTACATTACTCTGAAGAAATGGTGCACCCTGTATATTTCTAACTGACTTATTCTGATGGCTTGATTTATTTCGTATTTTTAATTTTGTGGGTGAATTTTTTGTTATTTCGTATAATTTTTTTTGTAAACCTATCAGAAATTGAAATATTAGCAAGTTACGTTACTTTTTGTACACACTGTATATACACTGTGTTCATTTGAAAGGGACCCACCCTTAATATTTCATAAATGCGCCATGTTAGAAATGCCGAAACACGTCAACTATTGGGGGACACTTTTTGGCGTTAAGATTAGACTACATAAATTTTATTTCGTTGCCTATCGTCAACACAAAATTATCACGATGCGGTGTCAAAATTTGAAGCGTTTTTCCATGATAACTTATCTATAAAATGCATTTGTGACAATTCCCAAAAAGACTATATAATGTTAATTAATACCTAGACAATAAAGCCAAGAAAATTTGTTTTCTGTACTATTTTCAAGCTGTGGCATTCTGCCAGTCTTTCACGTTTCTTCTTAAAAAAACATTATTTCCATAAATTTATAAACAAGATGGCGTTATTGCCTTGCAAAAGCATTCACCAAGGGAATGTTCCACCCCTCCTTCATCTTCAACCAAAATCTAGATTTCGTATAACAAAGTCAAGCATTTTATAGTGCTATGGAACGGGTGTACTGTCCACCTTTAATGTCATAAACGTCAGATTTATCCCCTCCCTACTGGAGGTACCCCATTTTTTTCAAATGGCTTTAGGTATCAAGTCACACCTCATTTAAATGTTCTGGTAAACGTTTATTCAATCTGTTATTTGTTTTAAATGGAGTCTTTTAAACTTTCCAGATGCCGCCGTATTATGTTATGACAGGAAGACGCCTTGAAACAGATTAATTTGTAATTTGAGAGGGTACTTTTTGACACTCATCCTCATGACATAAATTCAGATACGCTTTCTCCCTTCTGAAAACACCTCTAAAGTTTTTTTCACATGACTTGGGACAACATGTGATACTTCTTTTAATACCTACATCCAACAATGCATTTATAGCTTTTTTGGATCTCCCTGTATTAGTTTAAACCAATAATGACAATTAAAAAAGTCATGTGCGGTTACAAAAACAGTATTCAGTTTCAGGTTCGGTCTGCAATAAGTAATAAGGGGAAAAGAGTCCATCAGGAAAGTAGCAGCTCCTACACATCTCCCGTAAGTTCTGGACACACAGCTCTTCATATGTACAAATTTCACCCATATAAGATACAGACACTGAACGAACTAAATGAAGATGATCCCGATCGTAGAATTGAATTATGTGAAATGACGACACATAAGAATGATTCCAACGAAATTGTTCATAGTTTGGAAAACCAACTAGATAACAAAGGAAATATTTTTAATTGATGAAAATCACTTATATTCTCAACAAGACGAGGCTCCACAACATTTTGACTTCCGTGTAAGAGAGAGGTTAAACCAAAATTGTCCAGGCAAGTGGATTGGTCGTAGAGGTACTGTAGAGTGCCCACCTCGATCTCCAGTATTAACACCACTCGACTTTTTTTATATCTGAACTCTAAGGTCTACAAAGCACAACCAACATTTCTTGATGATTTAAGACAGCGCATTGTTCAACTTTGCAGAGATATAAAACAAGAAACATTCTAAAAAGTGCGAGAGGAAAATAAACTTTACTATTGCCCAAATGTTAATGGTCGTCACTTTGTACACATGATTAAAAACAATTATTTTTTGTTAACACTTGTTTTTTTAATTTATTTGTAACTTTTTTATCATATCCTTTAAAGATTCTTTATGTCATAACATAATAAACTTCAGTAGGTAAGTATAGTAGTGTATTATTACAAACCTGTGATCCTATAAAATGTTAGTACCTACGGAAAGGCCCAAATCCCTTGGTATTTGTCTTATGCTGATGTGCGGATCAATGGATATTAACGAAAGAACATTTATTTTTTCTTCAGTACAACCTTTCGAAGTTCTTTTATATTTGGGTCGATTAATTGATCTGGTTTGTCTTAACCTTGTAACCAATCTCTTACAAACACTTTTTCTTTTCTTTGCGGATAATCTGTGGCATATTACCTCGAAGTGGTTGTTGTATTGTTATGACACTGAAAATAAGTAGCTAACATGTCGTACCCTTCGACGTTTGAAATAGGCATTTTATAAAAATAAGTAACTTATAGAAAATGTACTACAAACAATAAATCAATTTGTTAGGTTGACGTTTAACACTTGTTGCCGTGTCAACGCATTCATTTGTTTCATAGCCGACGTTGTTACGACGATTTATAGAAAATATCGTTTCCAAATTATAATTTTAAATGTTTATTTCTTATTCCTTATACGCGTCAAAAAAATCATGCAAACCAACAAGTAGTTACATAATAATACCACAGATTCTATTGTTAAATATCTTGAACTATGCTATCATCTAGATCTAGGTATTTATATATTGAGTAGTAAGCTTTAGCTGTTAAAACTCTTCTTTGTTAGTATTTCAATTTTTTATTTTCATTAATAAGTCTTACTGGTAATTTGTTGTAAAGAATAGCACAGATATAATATGAACTTGATTTGTAGAGCTCTCACTAATGCAAATTGATAATCGCAACGTCTAGTACTATAATTACGAAATTTATTTAAAGAATCTAACTTATACTTAAGTTTCGTTTGACAAAATGTAGTATTTCTAGAATATAAATACAGGGTACTGTTAATATTTTGAGCTTTTTAAACAATTCTCTGCATGAATCCAAATGTTTCAAGGCGACCATATTTCTAATAGCACGTTTTTGTAACAAAAAAAATACGGTTAGCTTTAACACTTTGTCCCGAACATATAATTCCACATTTAATGACCGATTCAAATGACGCATAATAATATTTTTTTACGGCTATTGACGAACATACGTAATTTAATCTCTTCAAAGCAAAACAAATGCCAGTACATTTTTTATAAATATAATCAATATGACTCTTATTCCCATTTGCACCGTATTTCGTTAAGCATCTCTTAGTTTAAGAACGTCTTAAAATTAATTCACCCGTCCTTTGCACCGTAGACATTTAAGCGTTTCTTAACAGAAACCTTGCCTAACGTGTAAACAACCTGGCAACAGTTCAGAATTCTAGTAATATTCCCCAAACGTAGTGATTTTCTAGTTCCATTTATTAAACCATTCCGGAATAACTGATTTTTAACCCAACATTTTGTTATGATGAGTGAACAGGTACTTTTTGTGTAAACAGAAATATATAGTTTAAAATTATACATTTTAGAACGAGACAGGGTTAAGGAAGAGGACTGCGAATTTTAACTCCCGCGATAAAAACCAGATTTTAAGTATAGTTTATAAGTATATAAAAAAAATAGATGCGGTGCATAATGACGAAAAAAATATAATGCTGGTGGTGGTGTACCAAGAAGCTCGGAGCAATTAAAAAAATTGTACAATTTAAAAAAAAATTAAGAAAGAATGCAGCAGAGGAACGAAGAGAGACTTTATTTACTGATATGTATTGTGTTCGAGCTATCAATATTAATATTCATTCTTATTGTAAAAAAAAACATTTATTATTGATTTCTATTAAGAGCATCAAATACAGATTACTTTCTATCATTTGTGCAACTAACACTAACACTAACACAAGCCAGTGGAAGCATGTCGCACCGAGTCGGTTAGAAAAACCTAGAAACATAGCGCTGGTAATTAAAAAAAATTCTAAATATTTTTTTGTAAAATTCAAATCGTAGGAGGCGTACAGTCGTAGTTAGGGCATTAACCTCATCCGATGTCTCTGAAAAGTATATGAGACTATTGGATAGGAGACTAGCTATAGCTGTGCTCACAGAGTCTCAGCTAAAACAAACATTGCAATATGAAGAAAAGGGCGATCGAATTATCATCATTACGATTGGATTTAAAAATTAAAGAAGAAACGCGAAGGAAACTTTAGCATTCTACAGATCAGTAATGCTGTATAAGGCCAATAGAATATAATAAAAACAATACATTTTTATTAAACATTTTATAAATTTGCAAAATATGTATTAATGAATTGATTTCTCATATCTTCATTCCCATGGCCTTGTACGTTTACATCTCCAACCATTTGTCCTAATTCGATCAGTTCTTCCAATTCATTTTCATTAATGCCATCAGCAGGAGGTGCTTCGATGTCGTTAAGTTTTGCAAAGTTGTATAAAATTCCCGTTGCAACTATGACCGTCATAGCAGTACGCGTTTTTATCGTAAGCCGTAGACAAGAACTGGAAATTTCCTTTTCAACATTCCAAGCAGCCTTACAATTGAGTTGCGAGTGCGGATATGTGCTTTATTATATAATTGCTCAGGCCTGGTTTGTGGATTTAGTAAGGGCGTTAAAAAATAAGGCCTCACTGGATATCCACTATCACCTGAATCAATACGTAAATAATGATAATCTTTAATTAATTACATATTTACCTTTGAACTTAGTCGTTCATAACAAAAACTTATAATAATGATAATCTTGTTTATATGAGCAAAATGTTATACATACATGCCTAGCAACACGCAATTAGGCAAATGTCCGTCATCAAACCTATCTTTCATACGACAACTGTTAAATATAGTGGCATCATGTGTCGAGCCAGGCCACCTAGCCACCAAATCTAACATACGCAAATTTACATCTCCAATTACTTAAATGTTCAAAGAAAAGCACACCTTAAGATTTCAAAAAATCTCTCCTTCATCTACCCCTAAAAAGAATGTTTCACTCTTCTATCACTTGTCTACCTGGAGACTGAATTCTAATGTGGGTACCATCTACAGTTCCAATAACATTAGGAAAAGCTGCCATCTCGTAAAAATGTATTTGTGTATCGAGAACCTCCTCCTCGTTTTCCGGTAACTTAATAAATCTACCGTATAATCGAGCAATTGCTCTTGATACCCTATTTACAATCCCTGATACAGTTGACACGTTAATTCCTGCAAAATCAGCTATTGTCTGCAGATGCCCGTTTGTAGCCAAGAACCGCAAACAGACTAATAGTTGGTTCATTGAAGAAACCCTTTGATTTCTGAAAAATGTTAGGTATCACTTCATTTTATAGTAAGTTTAAATTGTCTACTTACAAGTCCGTATGATGTTCTATCTCATGTTCAATTAAACCAAACAAATCTAATGTTGTTTGTTTAGAAAGACTAAAAAGGAGATCATTAGTATACTACTAATTGTAATTTTTCTATTTAGTTTTTTACCGGAATCTTTTATAAAAGCTCAGTTCATCTAGGGTATCGAAATGTTCAGATCTTTGATAGATTTGTCGAGGGAATCCAAAATCAATTATTTTCAGAATATCAAATTCATCTTCGAACAAATCATCGTTGTCAATTTCTTGATAATTAGCCATGTTTTGCTACAAAGAACTAAAACGCTAGTTTATGAACTTATGCTCTAACCTAACCAAACGTCACACGCAAAGACAACTGTCACATTTCACTTCCTGCATTGTAGGCATGTGCGAGCTCTTCCTTATAAATTAGGCGATGCTTATTCGGGGGCTTATGTTAAGTAGTTCTTAAACAGGAATTGGTAACGGTGCAAACGAAATCCGTAACTTAAGTATCATCCTATACTTAGGCATTTGTTAAAACATACGGTGCAAACGGGCATTAAAGGATATTTAAATTCTTTTAGCTGTTTTATTGACTGTCTATTTATTTGTATATGTAGACTGGAAGTATAATTAGATAACTTAATAAAAAATTTCATTATGAATGTTTTGTCTATATTTAGAACTAGTTTGTTATTTAGCAGGTAATCAGCAAGTGCTTTAAAGTTATTTCTTAATTAAGTTGACATTTCAGTTACGGATGTTGCATTCGATATCAAAGTTATATCATCAGCAAACGATGCATAAAACGTGGTAATATTATTATCCAGATCGTTTGTATAAAGTAATGGTCCTAGCACGCTTCCCTGGGACACGCCAATATTATTTATTAATATATCAAGTTATTACCTTGATAATGCACATACTGGCCTCTGTAAGATAAATAAGGTCTAAGAAGGTCATTGCTTTTACCACGTAGACCATAATTCTCTAATTTTGTTAGAAGAATGTTATGGTCTACGCAGTTAAAAGCTTTGGACAAGCCAGAATTGAAGCCATAACTTTTCCTGCTTTATCACGATTCTTATGGATAAAATCACATATAGCCACCATAGCCAGAATTGTAGAAGAATTTCTTTTAAAGCCGTATTGATTAATCGATATCGTATTGTTTTTAGTTAGAAAGTCTGTAATCCTTTTTGAAATACATTTTTCAATTATTTTGGAAAATATAGATAGCAAAGCTATCGGACGATAATTTTATAATAATTTAGGATTAGTTCTTTTAAAATGCATATGAGTTTTGAAAGTTAAGCGGTTCAGAGAAAGTACCCGATGAAAAGCGTTCATTTACATGTGAGCAAATGGAACAGCAATAGCATTTGCCAATTTTTTAATCAATTTGCAGATATTTCATCTGTGCCATGTGCTTTTGAATTTTTAAGGTCGTGGATGATGTTTGTAGTTTCAATTGCTGTTGTAAGTAAATGCTTCTGCTTACAACATCATCACAAATAATTGGCATTTGCTTTGTAGAACAATTACCCACGTTATTACTAGTATTCGTAAAGATATTCTTCAGTGTTGATTAACATTAATTTTGAG
This sequence comes from Vesta saturnalis, assembly GCA_036346205.1. Classification (NCBI taxonomy): domain Eukaryota; kingdom Metazoa; phylum Arthropoda; class Insecta; order Coleoptera; family Lampyridae; genus Vesta; species Vesta saturnalis. The sequence continues at coordinate 596,645 of JARFJB010001344.1, forward strand.
TGATCATTTGGATTATAATTATGAAGAGTGTTGTTTATAATGCGGTATTATTGTTTTACACACTAATTTTACTATTCTTTGTCATAACAAATAATTCTTTTAGTCTGCGTGAAGACATGTGAATTTCTTTAGTTATCCATCGATTATCGTTTCATGAAATTGATTTGTTGGTGCAAATACGTGAATTGCACAAGTTATAATACTAGCTTAAAATGCTTAAAAATACAATATATTTTTCATTAACATCTCATGATCTAAAAACATCGATACAAAGTGAAGTAAAACGTATCATGTTGCTTTTTGAAAATCAAGTGCAACAAAGTTTATTAGAATTTTTAGAAATTAACAATTCATTTTATAATACATATCACACTTAAAACTAAATATAATAATAAATGTGTATTGTGTTGTATTGGTGGTGCGCTGCTCAGGAATCTTCTTCCTCTTCAGCGCGTGGATTGCGAAGTTATTGGGTTGTGGGTCGTGTGGATTGCCTGTTGACGTTCTTGTGCTTTGCATTGTTGGTCGTTCGTAACAAAAAAAAGATGAGTTGTGGAGATGTGGTGATGTTGGAGTATGTTGTGTGGACTGTCCTGTTGTCGCTCGGTTGTGGCTGGTTGCTGGTTGCTGATGCCCTGCGTATCTGAAATAAATAGAAACATATGTTAGTTGTGTGAAACATTGTCGGTTTTAACAGAACAGCATAAATTAAATTGTCGATACTATATACTTATCTGGGGCACCAGACTTCGCTCCGAACCTTTGTATGATTACCCGAAAAGGGCAACCACTTCTGAACCGTGAGAGAGGATCACTCCTCACAGGTCCATCGCAGTTTGCGCCTGAACGAGTGCCGCTGCCACCTTACGGATGACAGGTAGGGCCTCCGAGGAGGCCGAATATGGCGTCGAACCCTAAGGCGGGTTGGGCAGGTGGGGTAACGACAGCGGCGGGAGCCGTTCTCGGTACCTCCGCCGTCTCAACCTTGCCCGCTGTCGCTCGGGCGTAACTGACGCCGGTCCGGATTGAAGAAAGCGCCCCCGTCGGCGGTGTCCCCTTCGGTCTCTGATGTACTTCCGTCTTCTTTCGTTGCAGAGGTCGAGGGAACTTCGGGCATCCCCCACCCCGCTAGCTATAGCGGGGTGGTCCCCACCGCAGTTAACACACTTTGCCGGGTCTGTACGGGGTTTTGTGCATTCACTGCTGTGGTGATCGCCGGCGAACTTGACACAGCGTGCTACCGCCCTGCAGCAACGCTGTGCATGACGGAAACCTTGACACCGGTGACACTGCTCGATGCCGGATTTCCGCCGCAAATCCTCGACGGTGTCTCGGAGGCGGGCGACGTGCTGCACCTCCCGGATCTTCTTCCTGTCGTCCTCGGACGGCAACTCCACCATCACGAGGGGGATCGGGCGTCCTCGCTGCTTCATCCTAAAAACAGAGAGAGCATTAACACCTTACGTTTTTAGCTCTGAGTTAACGTCGACCTCGGATAGCTCTACGGGGACGCCGCGTATCACCACCTTAGCAAATCGCTCGCTCTTTGCCTGGTAGGTGTGATACGGAGTACCACACCTATCCATATACCTAATCAGCCTGTCTCGGTCCTGGAGTGAGGCAGGTTGAATTCGGATTCCTTCGCTGAAGGCCTTGGCCCTCGTGAAGGCGATCCGCTGTCGGTCCATTTCTCGGGAGAACGCGATCCAGTTCTCCTTCTGAGGAAGGATTACCGGAGGCACCTTCTCCCTGGCGTCTTCTCTTGCTGCCTGCTCCATCGCTGCAGGGCTGTTCGTGTAGGGCTCGAGAGCCTCGAAGCCGTTATCGGTTGGCAGCAGCGTAGGCTGACGAACCTTCGGCGTTTTCTTCGGCTTATTCTGTGTCCTGAAGTCGTCGTCGGTGGATCCTTGGTTCTGGTCTTCTTCTCGGATCGGTGCGGGTTGTGCGGCGGCGGACGTCGTCGGAGCCGTTAGTGGGGCCACCACTAACGGGGCGACGTCTGTCGGCGGCGCCTTCTTTGCTCTTCTCCTCTTCTGTCGCTGTGGAGATGGTATGCGCGTCGGTGCTCGGTGTCCCTCCGAAGTCGATCCAGATCCCGTCGTCGTCTTCACACAGATTGTTATTTTTTTGAGAAAATTAATTTAGCGTAAGCTAAATTATCGATGTGCTCGTAGAGCTAGGTAGAGGCTTACGTTTGAATGCTCAAACAGCTCTGCTTTTTGGAACACAACGAACAGCTCTTGTAGGATTTCGCGTTTCCGCACAGAATTTAATTACCACCTTTTGAGCTGAATGGTCTGATAAACCATTGTGAATTACCTTGGAATGGATTATATTGTCATCAGTGTTTACCATTACATTGTCAATGCAAGTACCACTACTTAATCGAGTAACTTCTTTGAATATTGCTTTCATTGCGTAAAATTGCAACAAATCCAATAAACTCGTCTTTACATTACTTTCGACTAGTATATTTGTATTAAGGTCACTACAGATGATAAACAAACAGAAGCTGTGATCAATGTAATGAAATCGACGCAAACAGATAAAGAAAGTGTTTCTACTCCAATTAAAAAATTTAGCAACCACACAAACTAACTTCGACACCAAAGGGTATAAAACTACTGTAACGGACAAAACTAGTTCAGTCTCATTTAGATCTATAGTTGCCACTTTCTTAACAGGAAAACAGCCAGCTAACTCAAAATAACTATTATGATGCCACATGTAATAACAAATCACTTAACGGGTGAACTAAAAGATGCTAATGGAGAAATAATTTCGACTAACGAAACAATTCCGAAAGATAAAATTCCTAATAAGAAAGTTACCATAAGATAAACGGTTTGTCCACTCGAACGGAAAACGCACCTAGGTTTCTATTTCTATCTGACAGTCACGGTCGTGGTGCAATTGACGTATTGAGCCCATTATTATACGGTTTCAACGTATTAACTGTTTAAGCCAAATGCTACATTTGAATCGGTCGTTGAAGATATTGTCAATATTTGTAAAGACTTTACGAAGAATGACTACGTTGCTATAATGGCAGGAGCTAATAATGATGTTAAAAGGTGTAAAATAACCGCAAAAGCCCTAAATTATTTAATATTATTTGGAAAATAAAATAAACCTTATACTAATGACTATTCCTTACTGCGCTTGTAGAATAATTTTAAACAAGTTTCTTTAGGATGTTAATAAACAGATACAAAATCAAATATCGAACGTAAAGTTTATTTATAGCAACTCAATAATAAAGCAAAGTACTTACACTACAAAAAATATGGATTTAAATAAAAGAAATAAAGTGAGGTTATTAACCGTGTTAAGTAAATTTATAAATTACAATCACAAGATTAATCTACACACCTCATCTTTTAAAAACGAGTCCGTCGTCACTGATAATTTGATCAAAATAGATTGCAAAGCAGCGAACTACACAACTAAACAGCCATCGGATATAAACAAGGTTTCTACTGTTCACGTAACACCAAACTTGAGTAAACCCACTGTAAATGAAGATAAAATTAATATTGATTTTTTATCCCTATCGACGATGGTTTGGCGAAAATTGCTCGAAAGCAATTGTTCGAAATGAATTGCTCCAAAAAAAGTTCCTCGAATGGACAGTTCCTCGAAAGCCTAGTTACTTGAATTTTTCGAATTTTTTCGAAAAGAAAATTGCTCGAAATAATAGAATAAGATTATTTTATTAAATTTATACAAATACAAAACTATGAAATGTACTAGAAAAGTTGTTTACATTTCGTTACACACACCAAACATTAATGTAGTTCACATTCACAAATACATACGTACGTGCACACTTAATAACCGTTGTTGTGAGCAATACCGCGAATACATCCTTCAATATCTACGTTGTACTAAAAATTTTGCACTATGCGCACTATTATTCCCGCACAATCGCGATATTTACGGCTACCCATTGGAGGATCAACATCAGCAAAAATTGTTCTATTTTCAACTCGTTAAGGCTTTGTTGTCGTCTAATAGCATCTATAAATATCCAAATGTTAGGGTGATTCGCTGAAGTCCTGGAAACCGCTATGCCAACCTTCGACGCTGTTGGTAGTTTTTGGTTCACCTTCAAAAGTACCTTCGTAACAATTCCACATACTTAAAGGAAAACGCGGTGGACGGCGACCCCTTCGATTTCGATTTGGGCGATCAATCCAAGTGTTCTCAAAATAATCCATTACGGGTCTTCAGGGAACACATTTTCGTCGCAACCAATATCACAGTATTCAATTACATGTTTTTCAGGTACAAAGGCTAATGCAGGGAGCATTTTCATTGTTAGTGCAAAGTCCGCATCTATTTCATATCTGTTTTTCAAACTATTCGATTGAATATGTTGTAAAATTGCCTTACAGAAGTGGAAAAAACATCCCCTGTGTCTTGTTTGTGACATTAATTACCGCACTTTCAAAATCGATCATTATGGTTTGTGAATTTGCATTAGGTATAAATTCTTTAATTTCGCGAAAAAATTCAAAATAAATTTCCTCACTTTTATTTGGTAGAAGCGCACAGTGCACAGTGGCACAGCATTATTACTTTGTAAACAATGTACGATATACAATTGCCCAAAAAGAAGTGGAGTATTTTTAAAGGTTCCATCATCATACCAATGTGCGGATGATTCCAACAGACGTAAATTTCTTCTAGTAGAAAAAATAATGCGCCGATCTTCCACTTGCCCTTTATCATATAATAAGAAATCTTCTCCATTTGCAGTGATCGTAAACTCTAGTGGAAATTGTCTTGCCGGCGGTTTGAAACTGCGGGATTCAAATGTTCACTTGCTCGAATATTTCTTATAGTTTTTTTATGGAAGTTACTGCAGGCAGCCTTGCTGCTATTGCTTGAACAACATTTTCTGATGCAGTAGATATGAGAAACTGTGGCGTGTCTCTAGTAGATTTTGCATTCTTCTTGATGATATTATATGCTCTAGCAGCGCCTACACTTGCAGCATCATCTATGTGATTGTCTACATTATTTATTTTTGTTGCATTGCCATTGATTGTTATCACCCGAGCGAATTTTTTAGAAACTTCACATTTCCAATAAACTTTATTATGAGCAACTTTGTCTTTAATAAACAAATAGCCTTCAATGAATAACTTGTTTTCGCCATTTTCATTTTTAATAAACTCCATGTTGTTACAGTTATCGTACCGATGGCTGTAATAAACTCAAAATTTTGGAAACATTATTGTTATTTATAAGGACTTCTTATCATAAAATATTATTAGCAAGAAAGGTAATGAGAGGATTATTTCAAGAAAATAGATATTTAATTGTATGCGTTAAGGTTGACATGTCTATTGTTTGTACTAAATTGTAATTACTCGTTATCAGAAAATCACCATTAGCAAGAAAGTTAATGAGGAGATTATTTCCAGATAAAAGGTATTCAAGAATTGTACTCGTTAAGGGCACATTAGTAGTACGGGGGCACCTTCCCCTACCCTCTTTTGGTGCAACCTCCCCGCCACCCACACCCTATTTTATATGCCAACGTGGGGTCGGATTTTCCACCTTATTTTTACTCGCTTACGTGTAGGACGTGTTTTTCACCCTATTTTACACACCACGTGTGAGCCACTGCATACCTAATTATTTTACTCGCTTACGCATAGGAGGTGTATTTTCACCCCTATTTTATGACGCATGCAGGACATATTTTATATTTTTCTGATATTAAAAGAAACTAATCAAGGTAAAGATAACGTATACGTTTGATTTTAAAATACACAGTTAATAAACAATTAATAATCAGTTAATGGTATTGCATAATCAGTTAATTACCCTGTTGTGGTCATACAA